>JAHWXV010745778.1:0-10518 GCA_024586415.1 Phrixothrix hirtus | reverse complement strand
TTAGTACTGCAGTTTTCCAGTGGAATGGAAAATATCCCATTGCCAGGGATTTGTTTATGATTTTAACTATCTCGTTTTTGGGTTTATCGGTTAGAACTTTAACTGTTCTAACTGGAATCCCATCTTTCCCTGGTGCCTTGCGAGATTTCATTTTTTTTATTGTTATATAAATTTTTTCGATTGTAGTTTGCAGAGGTTCTTCTACAACCGACTTTGATATGGTTCTTATTGAGCGATTTATTTTCTCTTCAAGACTTTTGTTTGATGACAGCTTGTTTGAGAACTATTCCTCGAAGCAGTATTCCAGGGTTTTGCTCGGTCTAGGTCTTTAAATTGCAGTTTACCATTATGTAAGATGGGGGTGTTTACAGTTTTATCTCGTTTTAGAGCTTTGAGGATTCTCCACAATTTGGGAGTTACGTGCTCACACTCGTCGACTGCATCCCGAATAGCATTGTCCCAGTCCAGGTTTCTTTTTGCCTCTAACATATCGTCGACCTCCTTTTGTAGTTTGAGATGCCTTTGCTTGTCGCTTTGATGTCTCGACCTAGCCCAGATTTTCTTCGCTTTGTTTTTGTTTCCAAATAACGCTCTTTCAGTCACGTTCAGTCCCCACCTATTAGCGATAGAACCGTTGGTAGGACTTTGGCAGCTAGCTAATTTGTCTGATCGTATTCGTAATTCTGAATACAACAGCGTCTATGTTTGCCTCAGTCCCTAATTACTCCGTCAATTCATACCCTCACATCAGATATGAGTATTTTTGTCTATTTGTTTTTAAAATTGGTGGCGATTTTAGAGGGGGACGTTGCCCTCCTAGGTGCAAAACCACGGGCAAGTGGTCTGAGGACAATTCGTGGATGGTGACTGCATTTGCGAATTTATATAAGTTGGGCGTGCAAAAGAAGTCTATGATATCAGCTTACCCTCCAGAGGGAATATTGGTATCGTCTACAGGTGCGATTGCTCTTTAGTTTGAGTTTGACATGATCCAAGCGGCAAGGATTCGTCCATTCGCATTTGTATTTCTGATCCCCCATAACGCATGTTTCGCGTTAAAATCCCCACCTATTAGTGAGAATTAATTGTCGAATAGGCGATCCAAGTCGTCCCTGGATATGGTATTTTTGGGTTTGTTGTAGATCGCAGTAATAGTGATCGGTTTTTCGTCCAGGTAGGCTTGTACCGCAACCGATTCACACGAAGTATACGGATGAGGAAGCAGAAGTTGTACGATCTTTGATTGTATAAGGATAGCAACTTCACCATTGGGGCTACCTATTCTATCTCTTCGGTGGACTGTGAACCCTGGTACACTCAGTCTATCGCCCCTATTTAGATGGGTTTTCGATATTAGAGCCGCGGTAATGTCTTTTTCTTTTAAAAAGGTTTTGAGCTCAAGCTCTCGACCTCTAATGCCGTTTGCATTCCAGGTCATAATGTTTAGGGGTTTATGATCCATGGAGGAATCTTTCAAGTAAGGTTAGAAGCTTTTCGGTGATGATTCTTTCTAGAATATTTTCTATTTTTTTGCTCAAAATATCGGACCCTATGTCGGATGTTCGAGTAGGAGGAGGAGCTAAGTTCCTCGTTCTGTCGGTATAGGAAATACTTGGCACCGTTTCTGCATTCTGTATCCTCTGCTGCATTTGGAACTTTTTTATTCCTTGTTGAAGTCAGGATTTTGAGAACAACTTCTGCTACTCGCAGGGTGCTCTCCATTGCAATTGCAGAATTTGGCTGCCGTCTCTGTACTCTTGGTACACGTGTAAGATGGATGTTCGCCCGCACATTTGACGCACCTATATGGTGCCGAACATTTATAGGCAACATGGCAGAATAATTGGCAACAGAAGCATTGCGTGGTTCTTGTAGGACGTCGCTTCGGTTCCGTTGCAACTCGGACTCTCATAATATCTTTCACTTGAAAGATTTCTTTCCCTTTATCGCTCTTGTCTGTATTGACAAGAACCAGGTGGAATTTTCTTTGTTTGTTGCCCAGACGTTTCACTGAATTAAATGTCAGGCCCTTTTCTTGAAAATCTTTCTCAGCTTCTTCGGTGGAAATGCTTTCCTGTACTCCTCTGATAACAACTTTCAGTTCTTTTCCACTCTGAAGTTGAAACGCGTGGAATGGTTCGCTAGATTCTTCCAGTAGTCTACACATCTTTTTGAAGTCATCAGGTGTGCTCGTAAAAACCTTGATGCCTTCATTATGGTTTAATGCTTTTTCTATGGATATGTTGTTCTTTTCAGCATATTGTTTAATTGTGGCGTAGCTGTTTTTATTACGTACCAGTTGGAGGAGGTGGCTTAATCTTGGCCACTTTGGTGGGGGGAATGACCTTGGGAGCATTACGTGGGAGAACCAAGGGCGGATACTCTTCTGTCTCCATACTTTGGCTAGGGTACTGGCTTGTAATAGTTTCAACATCAGAGTCAACACAATCATTGAAGCTTTCCACTTCTTTATCTGCACCTACAATGGTGCTATTGCCCTTTTACGTCGTTTGATCTCCTTCCATCCTTCGAACTGGGATGGAGGTCGATCAGGACATAGTTTGAGCCGTTTGGCATTTAGTATCTTGAAAGAGGCCTGCATTTGAATTATGTTATTGTGCAATTCAGTGAGTTCGGCATCTAGTTGCGTTATTTGGTTTTCAATTGATAGTTCTGCTTCCAAGGAAGCGGTAAGACTGTCTTGAGACATTATTGTTCTATTTGAGTGTTTATATTTATAAGTCCCAAAAATTTTTCCTATATAATAGGATTAATGTTTATAAAAATGAAATCTTGCAAAACTGTCAGTCTAACCTAAAATAGGTTAACTGACAAGAACACCTCAAATGTTTATAGGTTAGTGTCAATGTCACTAGATAACCAACACATAGAATTGTCAAAAATGACAGAAAAATTAAACAGCGAATCTGTCGAAAGCGACAGCAAACTTTCCAAAAATTAATGTCACTAGTTAAGCAAACAGATTTAACAAAGAAGGAAACTAAAGGCTTTTTCCAAAACGTAAGGAAACAAAAATTTACCCCACGTACCTGAGAATCCTTAAGCAAGTAAAGTTCTAAAGTTTTGAGATACGCAAGCACTCGCGCACTTTTTTGTCAGATACCCTCACTCGCGACCTCGCCCTCTTCGGCCTTCTGCCTGTTGGAATTGCGACGCAGTGAGATCTTCGTGCTCTTACCTTGGAATGTAAAATAGAATATTAGTCGTCTTACCAAAATTTTTGTAGATTTCAATCAATATTTTAGTTTTCAAAATTAATGTCAAATATTGATATTTAGAATTGCCATTTCAATAATTCAGTTTTTGGTCAAATTCTTGGAGGAGTACTGATTTTCTTCTACAGTGGGTGTACTGCTATCCTCTGGGGCCACGAATTGCTTTGTTTAATAATTAATTATCACTGTTTGGATCCAAAAATGAACTTTTTACGGGACACTATTAAAATTGCTGTCACAGCAACCATCCTAATCAAGTTGACGGAAATGGATTGAATTTTTTCCTTAACGTAATTAATATGAGCCTCCCAAGACAAGTTGCGCCCAATGATGACTCCAAGGTAATTAAGACGGTCCTTGAAAATTACTTTGTACGTGTCTACTATGTTTTTCGGGTTAGTTACAATTTTCGTCTGTCCTGGTCGGCCGGTACAGCGATACGCGGCTACACGAAGACGATTGGTTTTGGTTTAGGAATAACTGAGGCGGTTGTCGTCGGCCTACTCGCTACATAGCGTTCAGATGTCGTGCCAAGCGAACTCAATACTGGGCACCGAGACCCCAGGCAAAAGAATGGCCTGATCATGAACGCTTGAGCTAATGCCACGCCCCCCAGGGTGATTCATCTAGTAGTAACGAACTCGTTTAATTTTATGAGCCAGGAGTTAGCCACAACATCCCAAAGTTTGGGTCCAAGACTGGCGCCTTGAGGGCATCCCAGGCTAGTAAAATGAGACATTCTCCTACCGACAACGAGCCTATGGCGCAGAAAGCTTTTAATGATGGCTATAATATATGACGGGGTGCCAAGATGAAATAGCCCTGCTCCAATGGGGGGCGGCCACGCCTCATTAAAAGCGTTCTTGATGTCGAGTATAACAATCATGGTATGTAAGTTAGCGACCTTATTACCGCGTGCTCCACTAACCAGGGAGCGCAAGACGTCGGAATCCGATTTACCTTCCTTAAACCTAAATTGTCTGTCATGAAGCAAGCGATTGGATTCAAGATAATATGTCAACCCTTTGGCAATAAGTTTATCGAGTACTTTACCCCAGTCATTGGTAATACAAATAGGTCGAACTCCTCCTTTCGCCTTTGGAATCCAGACCACTCTCGAGGCTTTCCAGGGCGTCGGGAAGTGACCTAATTGAATAGTTACGTAATTTGTCCCAGTTTAGTCAGTAAGTAAAGGGAAAGTATAGGTCGAGGAATCTTGCCAGATCCTGAAGTAGTGTTTGTCATGTTCATAAGGGTACCGTTGATCTCGGTAAGATCAATCGAGTTGTCGATTTGGTACGCCCTTGTGGCAAGTCTTTCGTACACTAAGCGTGTCTCTTTGTGAAGGTAAAGCTAAGCTAAAGATAGTAGCAAACGGCAACCGTCTAACAAAAGTGAGGTTGTATCACATACGCACGTGCAAATACACAGACACACGCGCACACGCACCCACGTACACTTGCGCAAGTACCAACGTGCACATACACCGCCTGACGCACCACCCACACAGATACGTGCGCGCGCGCACGTACAAACCCAATGTGTACACGAACCCATGTGCACACGTATCTACGTGCACACCCGCAGACACGTGCACACGCACACACACACACACACATTGGGAGATTTTCGTAAAGAGGCGTTGTCGTTAATAAAAGACGCATTAAAGATAATTGCTGCGGAGTCATTTAAAGGCAATGACACCATAATTAAAATTACAATTGAAACGTCATCAAGACGTGCCCGTTATAGTTGCTGCCAAACCGTTTTTTTACGTGCTGATTTTCTCTTATTTAGCCGTAGTGAAGCTATATAAGGGGGGGCTTGGTCACATGGCCTTCTTGAAGTTAGAAGGACATGAAATATAGTTGTCATTGATGTTTTTAGAAGTATTGGTACAAACACTTTGAGCCAATTCTTTAATTGAAGCCTAGGGGTGTTTGCAGAGGAGTTCGAGAATGTTTTCTCTGCGCATCTCTGCCTGCTTGATAAGGTCAGTTGCTTTTAAGTCTCTTCTTAGGTCTTTGTTTTTAATATAATAAGAAGCGTTAGTAATAAGTCGGAGTAGTTTGATTGTTTTGCTCTAGGTGACCCCAGGGACCATAGTTCGTTCTCGTAAGTCAGTGCAGGTAATAAACCTGATTTCAATATTTTGATTTTGATTTCTAATTTTAACATACTTTTAAGGCCTAAAACGTTATATAGTCTGGAAGATGATTTCCTTACCAAGCCTACTCTAAATTTTGTATGTATTTGGAAGGTTAGGTTGTAGTCTACTACTATGCCCAGGTAAGTACCGCTTGCTTTTATTTTGTTATTGCTTATGTGATGGGATCCGCCTCGTCTTTTGTTAAATCGTATTATTTGTTTTTTTTTATTGTTTTGCTTTATTTTCCAACTTTTACAATAATTTTGGAGTCTTTTCGGCTTTTCTTAGCCTAGCTCTGGCATATGAAATACTGGACAGTTGTCACGGGCGTGTTTGACGTTACGCCCAACAGCAGAACTTGTACCCGCTAACTCGTCGGAGGATGGAGAGGTTCCAGAAGAATTTCACCAGCACTGTCCGCGCTCTGAAGGAAATCAGGGTATAAAAAGAGAAAGGGGGCGTCACTATTCCAGATCGTCGTACAAGGTATGGAACTATTCTCGGAATAGATTGAAGCAGTTCACGGGCAGCTTGTGAATTTGTCCCGGGATTGCCTTTTGTTAAGGCCCCAAATGTTGATATTAATTTTGATTGTAATCTAAGGGGGACCTTAATTAGTACATATCCTCTGAAATGAAAGGTATTATAAATTATCTTATTCTACTATGAGAAATAAAAATCTAGTTAAATGACAAGACATGTCTATTAATAAATAAAGTAGCTTATTTGACATGCACACCAACAACAGGTTACAAAAGAAAGGTTACAGAACAACTTCCTGATCCGTGGAATTTGGCCTTATTCCACAGGTACGGGAAAGGCTACTCAAAACTACTGATCACTATAACTAGGGTTTATACAACTATATTTAGAAGGTATGTATGTAATCGTGATCTCCCCCTGCACGGTAAGGTTTAAGCTGGCCTTAACAAGGGGGCTGAAGCCGGGACGTGGCTTAGACAGGTCTTCTCGCCGATCTGCGTTGACCTTTTGCTTTAGACTTTCACAGGCCGACAAAACAAAAACAAGAGTACAATATGAAAGGGGTACCTTAGTATGAGTCGTCGAATTACCCAATCCTTCACCTGCGCAAGAACATCACACGTTCAAATGAAACAGCTACGGAGTGGAGACGAGCAGGTCTATCCCCAGAGATACACTATTCCATCTTTCAGGTTGGTGTCTTCCAACATACTACACTATGCTGAGTCCCTAAACACACACCGAACGCTTCTAACAAAGAGCCAACATACGACCGGTTTTTATACAATTGCGCGACGAATCCGTAGTCACTTTTAAATGTCACCGAACTCTATCAAACGTGGAAATTAATCTTTTACTGCCACACTTATTGCAATTATTAAATTCCTATTCGACACAGATTCAGTAAATGCGTCTATCGTGTTTTTATCCGACCGTAAGCAATACTTTATCTATTTTTCTTTTAATCGACACGAACATAGGAAAGACACGCGTCTCGCCTTTTATCCAACAGGAAACTTTGTATTTTTTATTTAATATTTTTCCTCGTTGTACTGGCAACAACGCCGTTTCCGAAAACATACGGCGGCAAATTTAAAAAAAGAAAAGATTTTGTTCATTATTCGCGGAACGCCAACAAAATTTGACACAGCGTAGCAGTTATCATCTGCAAAACGGAACGCTCGAAGCCCTTGGACGTTCTCGAATTTTGGGACGTCGTGAATAAAGATGTTAAATAGCGTGGGGAGAGAGGCGACCCTTGAGGGAGGCTCTCCCTTGCCATTTTAGCGGTTGATACGATTGTGCCTACTTTGACTCTATAGGTGCCAAACCGGATTAAGTTTGACATGTAAGTGTTCAGCAAGAGAGACTTGCCGAAAATTAAAAGGTCGGCCAAGTGTAGACGGAATAAATTTGGTGTGCCAAATTAGCATTTAAAACCAAGGTTTTACATGCCTGCAAATAAAAAGACGTAAAACCGCTAAGGACAAAAATTGCGCGACCAAGTATTTGTACATGAAAATAATATCGCTGCACGCAAAGTGGCGCAAAATATATCCACGTATAAGGTGGATAAAACGGCGCGGCTGATCTCCACCGGAACAACTCCGCCACGCGAAAAATAAAAATAGATAACCGGCTGGCTCTAATGCTGTGGAGACTAGAGAGTGGGGTGTAGTTGCATGAAAATCGGCCATAGTAACCACTAATGAACGTTAACATTGTTGCACGCGAGCTTCGCTTCCCGTATCGTTGAAGAAAACCAAAATCGGTGCTAACCAGAAAAGAAATCTGATACAACACAGAAATAGGTAAAGAAAAGAAATAAAAGTAAGAGTACTACCAGGTTATTTTTGTTTCCTACTTTGCAAACACATCCGATAACAACCACTTTCAACAAATCCTTCTTTTTGATATATAAAACAGAATTCAATGAAACATTTTGAGAACTTCCAGCATAAATATGTTTGTCTAGCAAATTAGATTTAGTAAAACGCTTTAAAGACCTTAAAAATGATAAGGAATTATCGCACTCAAATTTATACGGCACTAAAATAACTTTAAAGTATAAAACAAAAAAATAATGCGTCCGCGGTTGTAATAAAAATCAAACGCTAAAACAAAAGTTGTAAAAATAAATAGGCGAGATGTTTCCGTTTTTCGAACGTCGCTGCAGCGAGGGACGATTGTTTCAACAAAGCAAATACAATACTTAAATGCGTGCTTATTTAATTAAATTTTGTATGTTCAAGAAAGCCTTTACAGAACTATGAATTTAAAATACGTAATAAATTGACATCCAAAGTTTAATAGAAAGTAAATCTTAAATATTTTAAATTAATTTAACAAGAAAGGATTTGTAGTGAGAGAATTGCTAAATTCGTCGCGTACGAAGCGACGACCTGGGGTCTCTACGCCACGCTTGCCTTACAAACTAGCAGTTAATGCATGCTAAGAAAATTACATTCGAAAATGATTTTCCTATACAAAACAATTTATTCTTGTCTAGAATCGCCAGCATACGAGGTGCGACAATTAAGTAATGAGACTGGTGTCATCTTTGGTGTAATTTCCTTCAAAGTATTTCCCTTCTGCTTGCACACACTTACTCCAGCGCTTCTGCCACTGCCGGTAACATTTCTGGAACTCTTCTTTTGGAATATCCTTCAATACCCTCGTCACAGCTTTTTGGACATCTTCTGTTGTTTGAAAATGGTGTCCCATGATCACCATTTTGACTCTTAAAAATAGAAAAAGAAATCGCAGGGAGCGATATCGGGCGAATAAGGTGACTGTGGTAATACTAAAATGGGTTCTGGGATTAAAAATTGCTGCGCAGACAGTGCAGTATGGGATGGCGCATTATCATGATGAAGAATCCAATTATCAGTAATGTTTGCACGGCACGGAGAACTCGTTTTCGAAGTCTCTCTATAATTTCTTTGCAGAAATATTGGTTAATTTTTTGGCCAGAAGGCACCCACTGTTTATGAACAATGCCCTTGGAATCGAAGAAGCACACAAGCATGCATTTCACTTTTGATTTGGACATACGAACTTTTTTTGGTCTGGGTGATCCTTTTGAACACCATTGCGAACTTTAACGTTTTGTTTCTGAATCGCACTGGTAGAACCAACTTTCATCACCAGTGATAGCACGGCTCAATAAATTTGGATTGATTTCCACTTGCTCCAACAAATCGACTGCCACATTTTTCCGTGTTTCTCACTGTTGGTCTGTGAGATGTTTGGGGACCATCTTTAGTAGTAGGGGAGGGGAGTTCTGGATCAACAATTGGGTCAAGATCAGGTTAATGACACTCCTCCACAACTGGTGCAAGGCCAGGCCAATGACCTCTACAATTGGGCCAAGGGCAGTACAATGACCTCCAAAACTGGTTCAAGGTCAGTTTAATTACCTCCACAATTGGGTCAAGGTCAGGTCAATCACTTCCACAATCGTGTCAAGGACCCTCCTCCACAATTTGGTCAAGACCAATGGCTTCACCAATTGAGCAAGTTCAGAGCAGCGACAGCATCCATAATCGGTCCAAGTCCAGGTCAATGACTCCCTCCGTAATCGGGTTAAGGTCAGCTCTTCCTTTAAACGATTCGTTGCGCTAACGTTTTGAAACCTTGCGTCAAGATTTTTAAGCAATTCATTGTATTAAACGTCGGAAACGTATTATACGTTTAAAACGTTCTGCTAAACGTTTGGAACGTTGTGTTAAACGTTTGAAATGTTCAGCAGAACGTTTCAAACATTGTGTTAAACGTTTCAAACGTTTAACACAACGTTTAATACAATGAATTGTTTAAAAAGTTTAACGCAAGGTTTCAAAACGTTAGCGCAACGAATCGTTTAAAGGAAGAGATGACCTTTACCCGATTACGGGGGTTATTGCCCTGGACTTCGACAGATTATGGACAAGGTCGTGGTCTGAACTTGACCCAATTGGTGAGATCATCGACACGGCCTTGACCCAATTGTGGAAGTAATTAACCTGACCTTGATCCGATTGTGGGGGTAATTGAACTGACCTTAATCCAATTGCGGACAAGGTCCATTGGCCTGAACTTGACCAAATTGTGGGGCTCATTGGCTTGGCATTGACCCAGTTTCGCAGGTCATTGACCCGACCTTGACTCAATTGTGGAGGTCATTAATCTGGCCTTCACCTATTGTGGAGGAGGGTCATTGATCTGACCTTGACCAAATTGTGGATCCAGAACACCTTCGCCTACTACTATCTTTGCACAAATTTTTCTCGTACCCCGATTTTGAGTTAGTATTTGACGAACAGTTTGCTAATTGATGTTGAGTTCTTGTGCCATCATTTTAAGGGATAATTTTCGATCAGATCGTACGATTTCACGTACCCTGTTGTAACGGTTTATTTTTAATTATGAACTATTTAGGACTTATTTGCTATTTCAATAATTATTTGTAACGGTTTCTTTTAATTATGAACTATTTATGACTTATTTGCTATTTCAATAATTAATTAAGTTCAATTGTTAAGTTTGGTTGGCAGATGTTCTTGCATATATTCCGTTTCGACGCGCTTTTCAAGGCACTTTATAGTCGTATGCGCTATGTGACACCTCAGTTCTATCAAGTTAATTAATAATTATTACTATATTTGTGCT
>JAHWXV010745746.1:0-22902 GCA_024586415.1 Phrixothrix hirtus | reverse complement strand
AACGCTTTACTATAAATTGTAAAAACGCATACATATGTTATAAATAAATTTTTGTTATACCTTGTATGTATAAATAGTTAGAAATAAATAATTACATGCATGTAGAATTTCTTAACAATTTTATTATTGTGCCGCTTCTGAGTAATAGCAGTCTCTGAATCATTGAAACACATTATCCGCTCACAGTGTCGTTTTGGTTTACGCTCCCGTCTTCCCCTCGCGGAGTGTTTCCCGAGCGCTCTTTCGCATAATTTTTTTTATTTCTACAGGTTTTCACAATTTTTCCTTTAAGTAGATCTTTTCTTCCTACGTATTAATTTCTCTACCTGCATAATATGTAGATCGAATATTTTGAATATCTCTTCAAATAGAGCCGTTCGTAATTATTGATTGTAATTTGGTTATTAATAACCCGATAGCATTATAATTCATTAAAACTATATAATAATGTCCAATCAATTATACGTCCAGGTATCAGCCGTTTTGGTTAAATTAATTTTTGAATTTCGACATTCTTAAAAATATCAATGAAAAACACATTTTTAGAGTATATTTTACATTTACCAGCCAATGCAACTTTTAAAAATTTTGATATTCAGCATAGTTAGACAAAACTTAACTGTTACCAAACAAACTTAGCTTAATCTAACTCAGTTTATTAATTTATGAAATACAAGATCTGAAAATGAACAGCCAATACTTATTATTTTAGTAGAAGTATATTACAACAGATCGAGAAAAAGTGAAAATAACGCGACCCAAATGGTCGAGTTTTGCTGTTTTTAGAGCCCTGTTATAATAAGACACTTAGCGATCGTGTACCGTACACTATTTCTTGCGCTTACGCTAACTATCGACTAATTCTGACAATTTGATGTCAAACCTTTACCCGGTTTCATAACAGTACTAGTACCGTTATGAACCACAACGTGCTTGTTATCGCCGCATAACTATGACAATCACAACTATTCGTGAAATATACCATAACGTGACAATCAACATAGCCGGTTAATGTGTTAAACCAAGCCGGTATCTTAAAAATATATTTACATGTAAGTAGAAAAACTAGAATGGCCAATAGCTTCATAATATTATGCCGGAATTAAATAAATTTAATAAAACCTTTGTTTCTGTGAATTTATACTACTCTGTATTATTTCTCACAATATATGATTTGATAAAAATGTAGTGAATGAATGAGTATACTAAAATGTAATAAAAATCCTGTTATCCGCGTTTCAACAGTATTATGTATGTCACTCACGACTATGCTAGCAAACGTTCTTTTATAATTTTAAATAATAGATTATTAAATTTGCGTTTAAGACTAGAAAATTACCCCGATTTGTGAAGAAACCACTGCTACAACGGGTGCTATTAGTATATTTCCTACCTTTCATTTATCTTCATATAATCATATTACACTAGAAAACAAAAACATCTTTAATTTAGTGGGTTTGATATTAGACCTGTTCATGGGTGTATTTAGGGTGCTTATTGTAAGAACAGTGTCAATTTTACCACGCCAGCCTTAATTTTTGAGCTAAAGTACAATCAGATTGTTCAGTTAAAGGAAGTTCTTCTTATAGGTAGGTTATTTTCCAATAAGGCAATTATTGACTAGATTAACACAAAATTCCACAAAAACCTTCCATGTAGAAAGTTGCCGCGGGAAATTAGTGATAATGTAGTAATTGCCAAATACTTAAGACTACATCAAAAATTATTTTACAATGAAGCTATTATCGGTTAGATTAGCACAAATTAAAGCTGAAACCTTCTGGATACTACTGTTGCCTAAATTGCAACTACATATGTGACGTAACATTTGAAAGACTTTTATATCACTATAATTTGTTCTGTGAGTACCTGTGTTACAGTCCAGTTACTTGTTGTTTGTGTGATGTAGCTATATTTTGTGATGGCATGTCTTCCTCATGCATAACCTGCCTGATTAATCTGAACGTCTCTTGTTGAATTCGTGGAGAAAGCTCTTTATATGAAAGCAGAAAAAATATTTGAGAGTTTGTTAAGAGAACATGCCTTGCTTACTTTGATGTTCAGCTTGAAGACCAAGATAAGTCCTGGGCTCCGCATATTGTATGCAAATTTTGCATAAAGCAATTGCGACAGTGGTCAATAGGAAATAGGAGCTGCTTGAAATTAGGAGTATCAATTGTCTGGAAAGAACCAAAAACCAGCATGATGATTGTTACTCTCATTTTGTAAACGTCAATCGAAATAATCGATGTAGGTAGGTATATACTACCCAAAATTCTGAAAGACAATCTCATTAATACTCAAATAAGGCATGTATTCCATCTTCCAAATGCCTACTAGAGGTGTCAGTGGATGATTTTCAAGATCAACTACTCATGTCTTGAATATAACGGAAGTGAGGAAAGTGGCAGTGCCACTGATTTTATTACAATTTTATAAAGCTCCCAGCGGTTTAAGCAAGGAGAGCTAGGCGACCTTCTCAGA
Source organism: Phrixothrix hirtus (assembly GCA_024586415.1). Taxonomy (NCBI): domain Eukaryota; kingdom Metazoa; phylum Arthropoda; class Insecta; order Coleoptera; family Phengodidae; genus Phrixothrix; species Phrixothrix hirtus. The sequence goes on along the minus strand of JAHWXV010745746.1, from coordinate 20,418 downwards.
TAACTGAAGCTTTGAAAGAAATCCGTAGATGTTCTGTCCTCCACTTGGAATAAGAATTACGCTATTTTGTAACATACAAAACGATTTTCTTCCCTGTTCCTCTGACGAAATGATTTAATATTTTGCCATGGTGTCAAAAGCCTCCTGGAAAGTGTGGGTCTATCAGAATGCATGCGAAATGAATGTCGCCATTTCAATGGCAGCTTTAAACGAAGTTTAAAGTGTATTATTTTCTATATTGGCTAGCTCACTCTACCAGTAAGAATGAGAACTATAATGTGATTTGTTTAGCTTTAGGGAAGCTTAAGTATCAAGAACATTATTTAGTAATTTATGCAGGTCTGTAGGTGGTCAACTTTCTCCTTTGACATTAATGTGGTACACCAAATAGTCATGCTTTCGATGTCAATGGGACAGCAGAAGTGAAAATGACCTCTGGGTATAGAAAGAATCCTTCGAAAAATGACATAAAGTTGAAGTATAAAATGTTATCAATAAGCCTTTGGTTGACAAAAACATGTATTCTATCACCATTTCACATTAAATTTGTCCTAATTAAGTAATTTGCAAAAGCAGGCATGAACGCACGGACGTCTTGGTGAAAGAACAATCCGTTCGTTTTAATAACGTGAAACAGTTCAAAAACCTAGTTATGATGAAGATAGTTGTATGCGACATTTTTCATCTTGAAATTCGACTGTTGCTTTCAAACATGCATTTCGCTTAGACGCTTTTAAGCCGATCCTAGAATATTTCAATCAATTGAAAAACCTAACGCAACTTTCTGTTGTTCTATTAATTTAGATTTACATTATTGATACCTCTTTTCTAATTTAGCGGTGTTTTTATATAAATACATACATGCATACTGTGTGGCATTGGAAATGCAACACCCACTATACGTAAATATATTCTAATAATTTTTAGTCGTTAAACTGGATACATGTAGTATATTAAGTGTTTCATAATGATTTGAAAAGGAATCTAGTAGCTGCAGTTAGTTATTGAAACAAAATATCATTACCCATTAGTGATGTTGTACCAACCTTGGACGTTTAGTGCGAGTTATATCCTTATTTCTCAATGCTACATGCACATCGACGCAACAATTTTCACTAATTAAGTGAATTTTAATGAGCACCAATGGTACGGATGCAAGAAGCTGGAATAGCTTTTCGGGAATTTGATAGTAGTGTAAGTAGGAGGGCATCAATTGCAATACTATGTCGGAATACTTGAACCCAAAAACACAGACACCAACATCGCAGAGGCACGGGAGCATTCCGCACAATTACTGACATGAAGAGCGCCTACTAAGAACAAATGCTCTTAGAGAGCATTTCACCACTACCAGATTATTTGGAAATTAATATCTGGCTGCTGCAGGACAACAACTCGATACAAGGTCAATTAACCGAAGAAATAAGACGTTTTGGTCTTCAGTCTTCCCAACCACGTCTCATCTTACTATTGGCCGAAAAACATAAGCAAACAAGATTTCAGTGGTGCCAAGAACGAAACTAGTGGGATCAGGAATGGAATCAGGTTGAGTTAGTGACGTTAATGATAGACGTTGAACAGTCTGCCTAAGACGCGGGGAAAAGTGTGAAGTTGAATTTTCTGGAGAACGCGACACGACGCTCACCAGAGGACTTACAGTTTGAGGTGTCATAACATATGGAAGTAAGTCCCCTCTAGTATTACTGGAAATGTAAGGGTTACATTCGCAATATCTTGGAACTTGTTACATTGCCTTATCAGCAGGAACTAGAAAATCTTATTTTTCAACAAGATAATGCCAGGTCCCACACTGAAAGGTTCTTTCATCAATCTGATGTCACCGCTTTTCCATGGTCACCAAAATCACTGGTCCTTTCTCTCATTGAATATGTACAAGTATGAGACATGATAGACAAAGTGTTGGTAGAATTGTCTACTCCGCTGATGCGTTTGCAGCACCTTCGGGATGAAATTCAGAATATTTGGAACTCCGTACGGCAAGAAGATATCGATCAACTCATTCAAAGCATGTGTTGCAGAGTAGACGAGCGGCAACTCATTACTGAATTTGAAGGTTATCAACTACTCCAGTCACCATGAAGCCTTATTATTTAACACACTGCGATATATATATAGTCATTTCATCACCACAAAATTATTAAAATATATTTATGTTTACTTATGTATTGAATTTCTAATATCCTAAGGTACATATACATAATAAATTGTTGTATAAACAGGTATACTCTCTTATATATTGAAAATAGTAGTTGCGGTTGAATTAGCTTATGCAATTCTTATGCTGCAACTTATAAAGAGCTAACAGGGCAAAAATGATGCCAATTTTAGAATTAGCCTATAATTGTTCCAACTTTGAAGACATCCACATGTATGTTGCCAATTCTTTTATAAATTTGAACTTGTATTTAAAATTTTTAGATTGAATTAATATTTGTACCAACAACTTTTATAAACCTAATGATGGGATGTAGGTATATAACTTCGCGAAATATGTCGTTAAATCAATAAATTTTATCATTATTTACATCTTTCTGTTAAAAATCAAAGACTTTGAGAAAAACTTTTCAAACTTATTTAATCATCATTCTCAGGTACGCGCAAAATGGATAAAACTCAACTTAACATTTTTATGTTGGCCAGAGTAATCGGTGGTACGAGTTGAAAGTTAGTATTACTAATAAATGAAACAGAGACAGATCTTCAGCGTGTATAGCTCAAAAAAAGAAATCCCTAATCACGTTGTATAAGTAAGCAGCAAAATGTTACTATCCTCCAAAATATATATTGCGGTACTTCTTGTGCTTTTTGTACCACAATATAAACAAGTGCTGTGAAGGAATCGGTTTTTCTGAAAACTTGTTTTTCTCAATATGGCAGTAAAATTACAGTAGCAAACGTAATACAAATCAGGGCTCATTGAAAGAGTGACTGAAAATACCTAGTTCAACTTCTCATAAATGCCTCCTTTCATAGCCCCAAAGCTAGCGAAGCGATTAACTGTATAGATTAAAAGATAGTGAAGCAAAAATCTAAATAAAATAAAGGTGAATGCACTTTCAACAATATGAAATGTAGAAGATGTTGATGGGGTATAGCATATGTAAATGCTGTTGATAATATGAAGGTTTTCAAATTCGGTAACCATTTAGTGCTAATTTCATATCTGGCATGCACTGCAAAGTTATATAGCAGCGATATTTCGAAGTGTTCCTGGTGGAGAAGGGAAGTAAAAACGAAACGCCGCTAAAATAATATTAAAAAGCAATTCTTCTAGGAAAAGCCATTATAAGAAAATGGCTTGACCATAGAACTTATAAGTCAGGAGGGACTGACACCTTTTGCAGATGTTGTCATCTGTTGAGATTGTAATAGGTAACAAAGATAACTAGATAAATGCTAGCATTGGCATTGATTGTGCTGGAAAAAATTTAATGTGGCCATTCCTATAACTTAATCTTTCGATATTATTAGATTACACATGTCTTAGTACTAATAACAAGGCAATATAAATTATATAAAATAACGAAGAATAGAATGTTCTTAATCTTAAAGGTGTACATATTATAAGTATCTATAAGTATCACAAAAGTAAAAATAAAAAATAATTATTCTTTCAAATATATTTGAATACTACTTTCATCGTCCAATTCAAATAAAACAGTTAAGCTTTTACAGCTTTTATATTGCTTACAATTAAATGTTAGTAAAGAATTTTTAGAATGCTGTCTAGAGTAGATCAAAATGTAGGCGAACCAAATTCAAATAATACTTAATTAGCTTTCAATCTCAATATAAAAATGTTAAGCATTAAATTTCATTTTTGAGATATAATTAGGCGAATTCGTAGTCGATTTTCATAATATCGGTGATTCAATATAGCTCTAGTAGGAAACGACCATAGAATTTTTAACAGTAACGGTATAGCGTTAACCACAATTCTAAAAGTTAAAAGTCAAAATAGGCAACATTGATTAAATTGAACTTGACAATAAGCGCCTATTTTGGAACCCCTGAAAAGAAAGATATCAAAACTGAAACAATAAATATGTTTACTACAAAATCAGCACATTTATTTTTCAGACACCAAGCGTTTTCCAGACTTTAATATAGATAAATAAATATCCAAACCGCAATTTTACATTCTACACGAAAATATTTTCCCATATTAGGTGATAAAGCAAAAAGGCACCGCCCGCCCTCCGCGTGTTTTCGCATCAACAACCTCTCATGGTCCAAATCGGCACTAGGTCGGACTACGTTCTTGATCTACGGACCCAACGCTAACAGCGAGCGCGGCTAGACCACTACGGTGTTAGGGGGGCTGGAAACACCGGGAGAAATCGCTAACCGTCGAATATAATGCTAAGGTCCGCATTACACACGTTGGTTGGGCCACCACTGACTCAGGTCGCGATAAAGGATATGCTCAACTCGCGTCAACCAGTGAGCTAGAACTGGTTGCTCGCATTTATTTACTCGTAACGTACTAGCTAATCCGATGATAGGAACAAGCCCCACTCTACGTTCTCAGATGTGACGCAAATACCATTCGTGCTGGCTTTCAATTCTATAAGCTTTACGGATAATGATCTTACTGCCAACTTAATATTTAAAATAAAACACATGTCTGGGAAGCCGTTTGATAATATAATCAAATTAATACTGTAAAATAAAAGACGTCACAAATTTTACGACTAATATTCAGCGCAATCGTTCCGCAGAGGAATAAATTCAGCTACACTAGGTCGCCAATTAAACGTATTCAAGATCATAATCCAACAGATCGATCAAACGAGCGAGTATGGCGGACACGTCACCATCCTCCATTGACTATGTTTCACTGGGAAAAATACAGTACATATATATCTCTTACAAAGACCCTCGGTTGTTAATACTGAAAACTAATATTTATATTTCAGACAGGGTTTCATTCTTTTCGCCACCCCAAAAAGAGATCATGTAGCACTGAGAGGGGTTTGTGAATGCTACAGCCTTCAACGCACACCTGGTGATGTATAAGAGAGAATTATCTCCTTTTTCTACCCTCTAAAAATACCCGATCTTACATCACGCAGGTGGGGAGGTTATAGATGCTACATTAGGGAATAAGCTTGTCCCTATCCTGGGTCTATACCAGTAAGGTCCACGATCGACCTCAGAGTCTATCAAATGGGGGCTCTTCAATTCCCACTTGGTGGTTATTTGCAGGCCCCGATGTACACACTCACGGCCGCGCAAATCACGTTATTACCTCCCTTCACTCGTTTACCAGAACAAGCTTTGCTACTGTCCCACTAGCACTTACGGGCTCTGCTCGCATCTTAAGAGATCGAGGCGACGTTTCCGATTATTTCACATCGCCTATATAAAGGCCGTGCATACTTGTCCAAGGGAATTACTAGGACTGATCAATATCACTGAAAATGCCAAACAAAATCGATTATTTAAATATTCCAATCGAACTGTCGCAACTCTAAAAACAAATTATCTATCTTAATATTTTCTGTTTCCTCCCAAAAAAAAACAATCTTAATGCGATATTTAAATTTTAACACATTTATTTTAATTACACTTTAATCTTGTTTAGTATCATTGTGTCAAAAGGTTTGTATTACAAGAACTAGAATTTCGACTAAAAACCATGTTCTAGGTTGACAGATCACGTAAAATTAATAAATTCAAAACTAATTCACAATTAATAATCTATCACGTTTTCATGACAACTGGCGCTTTTATAAAAGTCCCGAACTTCTAATATCTGAGAAAAAAAATCTTGACAAACTACCAAAAGGTTTTTTTCGCTAACTGACATTAGATACTTACTTTAACAAAGGACCTCAGAAAAGAAAGTTTGGTTCGTAATGAGATGGGGATGGTTTAAGAAATGTGCCGAGTGCTGCCAATTATTCAACAGCCGTGCTATATCTGAGTAATTGTCATGTTACTACACATTAAATTGGAATGTCATCATCAATTCAGTTCTTGCTTACAAGTAATTCTAAGTCACCGTATAATTACATTTTCTCAAAATGGAAAATTTCAAACAAAATGGTGTAATTGCACCCTTTTTAAAAAGTGATTGAAATTCATACCGTATTCATACAGTTGCTGCTTTAAAAACAATGTCTTATAAGTGAATGTGTGAGTTTCGAGGTAGCTGCACAAGCATTGACTTTATACGATGTTTTATAACTACTCTTGCGGGATGGATTTATCTCTACGACTAGAGATTAAAGAACAGTCAAAACAGTTGAGAGAATTCGATTGATCTTCATCAACGAAGGCAAAATCGGGAACCAGGGATTCGACATTAATTTTAATAATTTATTTTCTCTAAAAGGGTAAATAAACAACCGGAGAATATTATGCAAAATGTTTGAACCAGATAGATAAACAAATTTGTGGAAAATAGTCGGTTATAGAAGTCAAAAATCATTTTTGCTCACGACACCTGCTCAACCTGCTCAAGTGCTGTGGTTATGGGAAGCCTCAATGAATTAAGGTATGAATTGTTGGAACATTTAACTTGGCCGTCAGATTTGTCTCCCCTCGACTTCAATCTGTTTTCAATTGGTAGGAGTTTTTCATCCAATGGAAAAATGTCTGTAGCCCTACAAAGATATTTTGCTGGTGCTCCGGAAAGTTATGCGATGGGATACATTTATAGAAGCAGCAAGGGGCTATGTTTATAGAAGTTGCCGAAGATTGTGTTGAGAAACAAGCCTATTTACAAAACTGTTACTAGTTTTTTCATATCTATTCCGCGAACTTTTCAATTCACACTCGTAGAAATATGAATCAAATTAGTACCTTCGAAATTTTTTGTATTATATACAAAATAAAAAAATATGTCATAGGAAATCCTAAGCCATTTTATAGAAAGATAACGGTTTCATTTCATCAAACTATAATCATGATGATGTCGAGGGTATGAAGATATGTCGGAAATCGTTTACGTAAATTTATTGAATTAAATTTGCAGTAAAATGTAACTATAAGAAAGGCAATACCGTGAATAGATGAATTTAAATCGTTATTAAACATTAGGAATTTTGCGTAATGTTTAAGCAGCTGACGAAGTTACGAAACATTTACAAATGGTTGAAACTTATGATAAATAGCTGAAATGTATCAATAGTAAAATACAGGATTGCCACAACTTTTAGACCAACAATCGATAAATCGACAAGAACTGAAGATACAAGAGAAGGTAAAGCAAAGAAGCAAAATGTGGAAAACCTATTTAGAAATTGATTTAATAGCTTGAATTTAAGATTTTCTCTCTTATTATTGATTCTATATATTTTCAAGGCGAAAATTCATTTTCGATATTTCCTAAGTATCCAGAAATCTTTTTAGACCAACACATGTGTAAGGAGGGTTAGCTGATAATGTAGTTGGAGCTATGTATCTTTGGAGAAAATGGTTCGTCAGTTAACCAAATGCTCCTGATCAACATCAAAAATCGCGAGAATATCATCTAAATCGAATACATATCTGTTTAGACACCGTTTGATTAAGAGAAACACTAGATTATATACCACTACGTAGATCCAATTTTACCAACACATTAAATCGCAGACTTCTCAAATCTATGATCATTATCTTTGGAAATAATTATTAATCACAGTAGTTTCAGTATTAATAATTGGCCAATTAAGCTAATTGACGGTTAAATACTTTGGTAAAATTGGACCTTAATGTTATTTTTATTTGGTTAATATTACTTCAAATATATCATAATTTTACAAATGGCGGTTGAGCGGAATGAAGCAATCTGTCATGTAAATGCAGTATACTTTGCTGGTTTGTTTTGTGACTGAGACTTCGGAATGCAAAAATTCTTGGCCTTCTTGGACTAAAACTGCCATTCCTATTAGAAATTTTGCCGAATCTGGAGGGATTCCACCGCCTATAGGAATTTTTGACGTGCCAAAAATCACATTGACAAGGGACCTACGATTTTGCTTCCGTATTCGTGAAGGCATGTTTTTAAAATTTTTTTCCGCTGAAAAATTTACCGGTCCCGATCGAATTTGAACTCGCGTGCCTTGGATGCAGAGGAAAACATGCTAACCACTACATCAATCGGGGCCAACAATGCTGTATAGTACACTCGTACCAAACACAATGTATACCATAACGGATAGTTTAAGAATTAATAAAGAACAAGAGCAAGATAAACACAAAATAGAGAATCAGAAATCAGTAAAATCGGTCGTTTATTGTTTCGTTTCTAGTAACCCGTTCGTTAGTCCTCTTGATATTACGAAAATGATAAAAGGCTAGATATAAAAGTCACTTATTTTTGTGGACTTTTGAAGTTACTAAAGAACCATATCAATGAAAAGCCGAAGAAATTCAACTGGAGTATTAGTGATGGAGCTAAATCCGTATAAAATGTTAAATATTTAACTAAATGCCGATTTTTTAAAATGTTTATCTTTTTACTATAAAATATACTAATCGAACACAAAAACAAAAATAGATAGGTATAAATTAAAACTAATTAGTTACGCTAAATTAATCAAACGATGCTTTTGCAAATGCAATATAGGAATTTATCAAACATTAAAAATAATTAAAGGCGTTGACAAATAAATATTAAGTAATAAGGGTGTAAAATGTAAACTATTACTAAGCATTCAATAATAACCGCCATAATCGTGAGGGCCACCCTTACATTGAATGTTATTACAACTTGTCACTGCAATAAGTTGAAATGAATTAAATAGTGTTAGCAAATGATATTTAATTGAAGGGTAGCGATAACCCTCGCTGTATCTAAATTATTCTAGATTAAACTTAGTCACGTCGGCACTCTTCTACTATACTTGTGTGTGAAACCATTTTCACTCGAGTTCAACCCAACGTTGATGCTCGCTGAAGCAGGAGGTTTAAAGTCAACCCTGTGAATCTTTTGTACAGTTCTCCTTCTGCAACAGTCAGTCTGTAGCCTCTTATGTGTCAACAGGAGAAGATATATAATAGATAATGTAATTACATCTCGCTAAACGACTAGATGTATGACATCAGAAAAAACGCCTTGAAATGATCTCATGAAAACTGACGTCTACTACAGCTATAATAATTTATTGATACTTAAAAGCAGCACTATAAATTATTCCAAACTAATTTTATGAAATTTTGGCAGTGTAGACACAAAATTGTTAATATAAGGGATCAGCGAGAATTAGGAAGTTGGTATAATAAACTGCTGTAATTATAACGTTGAATCTTACAGTAAAATCCTTAAAATAAATGATTAACACACAATATAATTACGAAGGCTTTCCAAAAAGTAATTTCCATTAAAGCATATAATTTTATTATATAAAATTTAAAACATAATTCTAAACTACATTTCCACATGATCTACATTCAAATTGAGGCACTTGTTATATTTTTAAAAAATATATATAAGGGATTTAATGGATAAATCGGACATTTCCGTGACACATTTGGAAGCACAATGGCAAATGCACCAGGGATATATTATGAAGGTGTAGGTTCGATTTCTGCCATGTTAAATTTACAATATATACGTATAACTCGTTTTTAAAAATCGAATAACCTTGTACTCTGTTTCTAACAACATTAAGATAGTTTAAGTGTATAATTCTGCTACATATAGGGTTATTCCAAAGTTCCGATATTCACCAAATTTTGAACTGTGAGATAACCGATCGTTACCGATCAGATGGTTAGAGCTTCTTTGTTGCCAGAATTACCATTTGTTCGGAAACAACTCTACTTTTTTTAGTTTAAATGCAATAATATTTTTTTTATTGTGCTATATTAATCCTCTAGCATACCTTAGTATAATTTAAGAATAGCAGGACTCCATCTGTTCTATTTATGAAGATATTGTAACATAGGTTTTATGACAAATAATTTATTGATGAAGAAAACAGTAAGACATAAAAATACAAACTAATATTTCAACACAACCTATTTTAATAAATGTTCAAAATGGCGGCCTTCTTCGATTTGGTTACAGCCCAATCGATTGGTGAATTCTCTTAAAGTATTTTGAATCCACTGGCGATGTATGCTCTGTATTTCAGCTTTGATTCTCTGAGCAAGATTGCTTAAATTTCCTGGCTTTGATTTATACACAACGTTTCTCAAATATCCCCAAAGAAAGAAATCCAAAGGATTAACGTTAAGTGACCTTTGTGGCCATTCAATAAATCCTCTACGTCCAATCTAATGGTTTGGGAAAACTTCGCCGAGGTAATTCTTGACGGGAACAGCACAATGAAATAGGGCCCCGTCTTACTGGAACCATATGGTTTCGCCTGGAACCCCTTCCCGTCCCCCTCAATTTGTAAACCTTGCCAGAAGGTACGATCTAATCTCGTAAAAGCCGCAAATACTCTACACCATTGAGATCACCTTCTATGAAAAAGGGAGCTATGATTTGGTAACCAACTGTTCCAGCCCAAACATCAAGTTTTTGCGAATACTGAATATATAGTTCCCGCATTCGGTGAGGATTGGTTGATGACCAGTACCGACAATTATGGCTATTTACAATGTCGCTTCGCCAAAGAAAACTATTATTTAAAAAAATTTTCTTCATTTCCGTCCCTCTAAAACAAAATTCCATTCTCCTATAAAAATTATCAGCCGATAATTTTTGAAGTAGTTGAACTTTATTCTTTTTGAAAATTTTTAAAACGGATGTTTGACTTACATCGTTATCCTTTGCAACCTGGACAGAAGAATTTTGTGAGTTCTCTATAATAGGAAGTAGAACGTCAAAAGCTTTACTTCATTTGTAGCTATTTTAGGACGTCCGATTCTAGGTAAATATCTTAAAATGTCCACTTGCCGAAAACTTGTTGAAAATCTTTGCCACTGTAGACTTTACAATAGGTGGTCGGTCTGGATGTTCTTTATTAAAAAGTCTGCAAATTCTTTCGACAGAACGTCTTCAGTCTCCATAACCGACCATCGTTAATACCTTGATGCGCTCTGCTTCACTTAGTTTAACAGGTATACTTTAAAAATTTGACACGAATGTGACACAACTGCCAAATAGTCGTTGCTATGGCAACTAGAACGTGGATTGGGGAACTAGGACCGGCATGTAAATAACAAAGCCAAAAAGTCTATGTTGCCATAACTTCATAAGTAGAACAAGTGGAACCCTGCTACTTTTAGGTTACACTAAGGTATGCTAGGCAGTTAATATAAGATAATAAAAAAAATACTGTTATATTTAAACTAAAAAAAGTAGAGTTGTTTTCGAACAAATGGTAAATATGGCAGCAACGAAGCTCCAACCATCTCATCGAGAACGACCAATTATCTCCCTGTTCAAAATTTGGTGAATATCGGTCCATTACTTCCCAAGATGACCGTTTCCAGACTTTTGAATAACCCAGCATATTGCTCAGTTTGGTACTAAAGTTACTCAGAGGTCGAAGGTCAATTTGAGACTAGAATTTGCCTAAAATTTGCACCTTAGCAATCACACTCTTTAAAAGAACGTTTTCCCACACTCTACAGCTATAGTAAGATCTAATTTTTATATTTTTGGGGTAAGCTAGTCTATAATTTTTAAAAAAGCAACTTAAAAGTGCAAATCAACCTCGTAAATGGCACGTAAAGTTAGTCTAGGATTACTACTGTGCGTTTAAAGCTGATCTACGTAATGTAAATATATATTTTCTTGTACTTAATGGCTCTTCAAAATACGACAGAGCAGTTTTCAAAAGGCACCCTGGGAGAGATGCAGGCATCAAGAAACTTTCACCACATTTTTTTTAAGTAGACTAAAAGTCATTTTACGTATTTTAAAGTGGATTTTAGTCTAACTGCATGATTTTGCCTGATGGCAGTACTTGTAGTCAACATGTATTGTTTGTGTGGAAACCAGGATATATCAAATTTTCTTAATTTATCTCTACAATTCAGTGCTCATTGATGTCCGCCTTCACACTGTGAGGGAATAGCAAACCCTGACATAATCTTCTGCAGTCGACCACGCCTCTAAAAGTCATCTAAGAATTCTATCAATGGTTCCATGGTAAACATCGTTTTCTTTCACAACGTTTTGTAAGAATGCACTTACTTAACCAAAAGTCTTGCCCCGTCAGCTTTTTCTTCTTCTACCAAATTGCGAGATTTATTAATAATTTTAATATTTTTAAACCTAAAAATTGGTATTAAAATGGTTGGGTCTAGCTTTACTTAACAGCAGCACTCCCCCTTAAAATAATCAGTGTTATGTATGTATAGGAAGATATAGAGTGATCTAGTACCAGTTCAAGGGGTATTTAAATACCTGGTCGATAAAGTATTATATGGCTATCCAATATCCTGTAGCGATAGGATGCTCGTAGAGTGTGTATTCATTGAAGTGCTTTTAATGCAGTTAGTTCAAATTAGAGTATAACTTGATAATGAATCTAAGTTTGCAAAAAAGTTATAATTCATGAATCCCCTATAATGTATTTTTATCTACAAATACAATATAATGTTAGTATGCTAATTTCTATGTTCAGTCACTATAGTTGAATGTAACTTTATATTACCTACAGCCTTAGCACAAGTTTTAGAATCTGATGTGAATTACCATTCCATACGTAGTTTGCTGGATTCGGGATCTCAATCTAATTTTATGCCATCTACTCTTTGCATCAAATTAAATCCGCCAACATCTGAGGTAAATATTACAGTTTCTGGCTTGAATCAAGAGGTGCATCTCAGAATAAAGCACAGTGTGTTATAGAGTTATAATCACGTCATTCCTCGTTAAAAATGCAATTGTTTTGTCTAGATCTAGATATAACTACAGCAACTATGCCTTGATTTAGTGTAGACTTAGGAAGTCTACATATACCAGATAATAATCAGTTATATGATTCTACCTTTGATAAGCCCGGTCAAATCGTTTTGTTGATTGGCGTTTCAGTTTTCTTTAAGCTTATGTGTATTGGTCAAGTACAATTAGGATTTGTTCAACCTATTCTTCCGAAAACTCTTTTAGGTTGGGTTATTACTGGTGACACATGTGCCGCTTCAAACAGAAGCACTCAGTGTCTTTTATATACTTCAACTGAGTTAATTTTCAGCTTTCAAAGTCCTGGGAACTTGAAAGCTATCCTACGAAAGGGTACTCTCTAATGAAGAAGATTAATGCCAAAAACACTTCTTAATGATATTCAAGAGAAATGCGGAGAGTAGGTTTATTGTAATTGTTCCCTTCAAACATCCAATTAAAATATTAGATGATTCCTATGATACCGCATGGAAGAGATTGTTATCTTTAGAAAATCGCCTTCGTTCAAACCTAAAATGACAGTTCCGGTATTCTGAATTGTCGAAGGAATATGAAGAGTTAGCCCACATGTCGATGACTAGTACTAATGGGTCTGAAATTACATATTACATTTCGCATCATGGAGTTTCTCAGGGAGAATAGTTTTACCATAAAATTACATGTTGTCTTCAACTCATCTTCTGCAACAACCTCTAGATATGCTTTAAACGATATTCAGTTAGTAGGTCTCACCATTTAGCAATACTTATACTGTTTCGAAAATATGCTTATGCTATTGCATTCGATATTGAAAAGATTTATCGACAAATCTTGGTAGATCCAAATCAATTACCGTTTCAGAGGATATTATGGCGCCTTTCACCTTTCGACCCAATCCGTATCTTTAATTTAAATACAGTGCTTCATTTTTGGCAATACGATGCTTAATGCAGTTGCATATAGAATGTAGAGACTCTTTACCTGGAGTGTCTAGAGCTATTAGGGATGATTTTTATGTTGATGACCTAATTACGGGGGTGGACCCACTTGAACAAGCGAACACTCTTTTTTCTCAAATTGCTAGCACTCTAACCGCTTGTTGCTCTCCAATTCTAAAATGGATTTCTAATGACATTCGAGTACTATCAAACATTCCAAGGGTCGATTTACACTCAAATGCTCTTGAATTTGGTTATCATAACCATCCACATATGCTAGCACTTGTCTGGTCTTTCCAAACTGATCATCTAATATATTCCATTTTGAGGTTGTCTTCCAGTAAAATCATGAAAAGGACAATTCTTTTCGAGGTTTCGCCTCTCTTGGGTTACTGGCTCCATTCATAATGGTTACTAAGCTTTTGTTACAACTTTGGCTGGAAAAACTGTCATGGGAATATCCACTACCTAATAATATTCACGTAAAACGCCGTAAGGTGCCGTAAGTAAAACAGCTTATTTATATATCATGGTGTTTGAATCTTTAATAAATGTGGAGATGTCTACAATTCCACTAAATTGTCAAATTTATACAAGTACGTTATTGTGCTTGATATTCAAACATATTTTTTCAAAACGTTGTGTTTGTTTGAGTTAAGGCATTCCTTCTTCGGTTATTGAGTTAATTTAAATTATTGACAATGTTTTCGAAGTTAAGTTGTTTGCATTTTAAAATCCACTGACAAACTTGGCCATGCACGTGGTGATAGTTCTAAGTCAAGAACAAAAAATACCTTTAAAATATTCCTTGTCATTCCAAGAAAGATGCTTCTAAAATAATTCTACATAATTGTTTGAAAGCCACTGCAATAGCGGAATACATGAACGTGTCGTTTTAAATAAATAAACTATAAATACATGAAGCAGTTCTTACGCTATTCTAACACAAGAAAGGTAGAAATACACATAACCAGGACGTCCCCGGACCGAAGCAGTGCCGTTACTCCGTGGAAAAATTGCACAATTGAATTAAACGGGATCTACACACGTGCCTCGATCCCATTTAATTCAATGGTGCAATATTTCCACGTAGTAACGGCACTGCTCCGGTCCGGGCACGTCCCGGTTATGTGTGTTTCTACCTTAATGGTAAGTAGATCGAGGGTATTTATTTCATTTATAATCTCACCTTCATTTACAAAAGTTGTATTTAATGTTAAATTATCAGAATTTTTGTGTTTTATCAAACGTTTTTGAACTATAATGTCTATGGTTTTCGTAACCAAAGTATGACAATTTTTAGTTTTACGTTTTTAGTAATATTATTACATTTAGTTTTAAGTTTAACATCCTATTTGTGAATTATTGATAGCTTAACTGATAACGAAATGAAAGACGTATTAATTTACGGCGAAGCATTCTAAACACTTTGTTAAAAGGTAAGCGTTTCTTTATTTGATATGTTGTACAACTACATTATAAGATTTTTAATAATAACTTTGGATTTTAATAAAATAGGTAAATATCAAAAATAACTAAAATAATGGAACAACATGTTATAAAAGTTATTTATAATTTTTTATGAATTTTAAAGATTAAAATGTTCCAAAAATGAAATGTAAAAGTTATCTTCCTTATAACAATCTAGATATGGTTTTTAGTGCAATTATACAAGCTTAACATTAAATGCTAAGTTTTTGTCTACAAAACTAATAAAACCGTGTCATTGATATTAAATACCTATATTGAAATAGGTTAGTCACGCACAAAGTAAACATGGATTCTGCAATTTGATATTAAAATAACATATTATTCATTCACGACACGTAGAATTTGTCTAGAAGCATTTATTCCTAATCACATTTTCCTGCAGTTCCCAAAATCTGACATTTTCAATTTTTCCGAGTTATTATATTTTATATATTCTTCTTGTTAATAAACTCTACAGTTCCACGTTAAAGTTTGTAGGTGAACTTTAAATCCACCCTGTATATGGCTTTTGGTACCTGTTTAGAACTGCAAATAATGAACTATAGAAGATATTTAAAAATTATGTCTTTATAAGTTTACACAATGACAATTTTCTATCAAAACTATGCGGACCGTTTGCTGACTTTGTGTAATGCTTTATAAATAAAATTCACCAAATGAGTTATCAGTCCAAACAGGGACCCGATCAGTGATCTAAAAAGCCGATTAGATTATGGCCATCATACTCGTAATTCCCAAGCGTGGTTACTGGGAGGTTACTTAACAACATTTCCACAGCACGTAACATTGCTGTTTATACTCCAAAGATATCGACTCCCTACTGTCCCCAATAATTTGAGGTTCCGAAAATTACCTTGCAGTGAATTCTCACGAAAGACACATTGAGCCACTATTTGGAACAGGCTTTGATCTTGTGGGGTGCTTGACCTGTACGTGTTAGAAACTGAGACCGGAAGTCCAGTTACGGTGATTGAAATCAATGGTTTGAATTAGACGGTCTGGTTCTAAAAAACTTGCTTTTCCAGCAGAGGGTGCAATTTATCACACTGTTTGCAAAACAACCTAATTACCAGGAGAAAAATTTCATGGACGAATTATTTTACGCATATCGGACCAAAATTGGCTACTATGCTCGAGCGGTTCTATGTTTGGGAATTTGTGAAATCACATACGCTTCCTAAGCTCAAAGCAGAAACAACGTAGTATTGATGAAATGAAGGTGCAGTTATGCGAAAACGTCATCAAACGCTTATATTGAAATAAAGATATCAATTATATGTTTTATTTCATTAAGTCGCCTTTATAAGGTGTAAAAATTATTTACTAACGTTGATGCCGACTATAATACAAATTTGTTCCCGTGTATTTATGATATCGGGTGTACACGATGAAAGCTACAAATTGGATAGCAAATTACTAAATAACTATTTTGAAAAGTGTTGAGAAATGTCGATTGAGATTGTTAATTTGTCACCTTTTAGCATATACATCAACCCAGTGAGATGTTCTGCTTTCCTGGAAACGATACTAACCTTGTTATTTTAAATTCATTATTATCGTTTTGAATAGCCAATCAGAAAACCTTACTAGTAAATCCGAATTTGACCAATTTATTGCATTTACTTTTTCCAATATTTACAAAAAGTTACTGAGGTATAAATATGATGAGCATTAAAAATAATTATAATAATACTAACTGATTTGAACTAAATGTTTAAGGTAAGCTATCAATCGGTTGCTACTAGCAATCGTTAGACTGGGTTTTGCCTAGCGTAATGGTAGTTAGTCGGGAACTTGACCAGTGCGTAGTATGTTATATTTGAAGTTATGTTGTTTATTGTTATCTGAGAAACAAATGAATTGAAAGTTAATTAAAGAATAGCGTTTATTTGTTTTGCCAGCATTGTAGAGACATGACCATAATTACACTTGTGTTTGTAACTTGTTAGCGAAATGTTTTTCAAACGTTGATCCTCCATTTCCACAAAGTATTCGAAAATTAAATTTAAGAACTGAGCAGACTATCTCGGTAGCAGAGCTTCCTCGTTTAGGTAGGATAACATGTGTTACTACACAAGAGAATTTTAAGGTTGTCGCGAAATGTTAGGTGCAATCGTTGACTGAATCTAAAGGGAAAGCGTCCAGTAAGTATGGAATAGCAAGAAAAATTTTACGGAGGATTAAAAAAAACTGAACTTGAGATCATCCAGGCCTAAATGAAGATGATCCGAATAGGTGTATGGAATTCGGCTAATTGTACGCAATTCAATAGGAAGTCGATACCAATTTTTACAAAAATGTCCTCCGGAGCGACGAAACAACCTTTAAGACGAATAACAAAGTAAGTAGGTACAACTGAGTCTATTGAGGTATTACGAATCCTCATATGCTGATGCAGACAGAGTTAAACCCTCCTGGGCAGGGATTTCCAGCGGTGGGCTAATCGGGTGTTATTTCTTTGACGGTACTGTCAATTCTGTAAATTGCTTAGATATGTTGCAAGAAGTATTGTTAGAATTGAAAAACAGTCCAATTTTTGAACACCTGTAGCAGGTTAAGGAAAAGTTAATATGGAAACAAAATGGAGCATTTCCGCATTATGGAACGAATGTGGGAGTCTTTCTAAATTAAAAATTTTGATGATTTTCTTGGCAAAAGGGGTACTATCGAATGGCCTACACCATTCCCCGATACAACCCCATCGATTTTTCAGTCTGGGGTATACTAAAAAATTAAGACTATTCCTTCAAGATCGAGATGTTAAGCATTTGAAGGAACGAACTCAATCGAAATTTGAAAATCTACAGCCCCGGGAAATTTCAGAAAAAAAATATGAATCAATGTTGATAAGATGTTTGCATAGATCAGCGTGAAACACACTTTGAGCATCTTTTGTAGGTTCATTTAACATGTATAGGATGCAATAACTAAAATGTTGCCTTTAATTTCTGTTGATATTGTTATGCATTACTGCATCAAACGCATTTTCAACAACTAACTTATGGCTGACTTCATAGAATATACTAAGTCGAATGATAATTTCTTCCTGTGCGATTTAAAGGGAGATAATGCGAAATTTACAAATAAAATAGGTAGCATGCCTTACGCGCGTGCCTTATATAGAAGTTTCGGATACAATAATTTAAACCTTTACACATCTATCGTCTTACGATTAGTTCTTTGTTAAATTGCATTCAGAACTAATAGATTGGGTAATAACTGCTTAAGTTTGTAACGTGTTTAACAAAATTTTGGCTGCGTAAATTAGTAGATTTGCAGGGAGCAAAACTGAAAGGAAGTTCGGAGTAATTTATTTAATATCTAGTAAAAATTAAACTAAAAAGTGTACTTAATAGAAAGAGAACGAATCGAGATACTCATGACGATTGGTGTTGGAGATCAAATGTGAACTCAACAAGAAGTTTGTAATTTACCCTGAACAGCCGCCCATTACCAGATCTACAGTATCCATAATTAAAAGAAAAAATCAGAGCGGTTGGTGATGTCGGAGATCTTGCCTTGGAAATGGAAGAAACACCTCATACAGCACCTAGTTCTTGGCAGTTAATTACAATTTTCGGAAAGGAAACGTATCAAAAAAAACCAAAAGATTTCATCTTTTAATACCAGATTAGTGCAACTGTTATTAGAAGACGACTTTAACCTTATATTTCAATTTTGCGAGCATATAAATGAAATAAGGGATGAAAATATATATATTATTCAGAAAATAGTTTCCACAGATGAAGCGACATTCTTCTTGAACGGTCATGTCAACAGACGAAATTGCAGATATTAGGCAACCTAAATTCCTCATTGGACGCAGGTAGTGCGTACACAATTTCTTCATAAAATTAATGTATGGGCGGTAATAGTGGGTAACCGAATCATAGGATCATATTTCTTTGATGTGACACTAAACGGCAAACGCTACTTGGAATGTTTTCAATTATAGGTAATTCTAGATTTAGCTAGTATGCCTTCAAGTCTAAATAATCCCAAACTACTAAATGATAAAATTTGGTTCCAGAAAGATGAGGCGCCTCCACGTTATGCTTTAGCTTTCCGACAACTTCTACGTGCCACGTTCCCAGGAAAATAGACTAGCAGAAGGGGATCTATCTGGTAACCACCTAGATGACCTAATTTGACTGCTCTTTAGTTTTTCCTCTGAGGTTATTTAAAATCTAAAGTTTATTCAAACCGACCAAATTGATTAGAAGACTTAAAAATTCGAATTCTTTAAAAGTTCGTCGAAACTCTCCAAAAACTCTTCATGCGCTAACAAGTGACATAAAGTAGACAGACATCAATTGAAATATTTAATTTAAGTCAGTTAGTTTTTTTTTAGTAATCGTTAATTCGTAATTATGTTTACAGCTTGTTGACTATGTGGAGAATATTAATTATCCATTTTTATATCTAAATTCCTATTTAGTGAATATTGGAATAAGTAATTGCAATACATATGAAGAAGTATGAGATAATCATATTAGGAACAGTTACATTTTTAGACAAATTTCCTTCGGGGGGGATCGAACTCGCAACTTCTGGACAGATCCCAACAACTTTACCACCTAAGCTACCTAGGGTTCGGTACACGTTCGAGTGGAAATTCTTTTCAAATGTAACACTTTATGTATTAAATCATATTTTTTAGTTATTGTTAAGATGGAAGTCAGACTGTTAAATATTCTAGGAATTAGAAGAGTCACATGGTCATCCAGATTTACAACTAAATTCGCAGTATCGAAGCTTAACAAGCCTAAACTCTAAATTAACTTTATGTTAATGAACTAGATGAACTAAAAAAATTCAATATAAATTATTATAATATAATATATATAATTGTAATACTATTATAATATAATAATTTATATTGAATTTTCTCAGTGCAATAAATATGTTAAATTTGGATTACTGGTAAAGTTTTCTCTCTAGCTGTCAAAAAAAATAATAATATATAGAGTGTTGTATTTGAAATAACAAAGTTAGTATCGTTAGCGGGAAAACCGGAACCGTCACTAGGTTGGCGTAAATGTCAAAAGCTGGAAAATTAAAAATCTCAGTCGACGTGCTCGGTCCTTTTTCAAAACAATTATTTCGTATCTTGTTATGGAACTTGCTCCTTTCAACGTGAACACCCGGTATATATATATATATATATATATATATATATATATATATATAATTTGT
>JAHWXV010745680.1:0-14380 GCA_024586415.1 Phrixothrix hirtus | reverse complement strand
TATATATATATATATATATATATATATATATATATATGCGAGTTAATTCTTTCATTTTATCAAGCAAAGATTGTGAATCTGCAAAATGTGGGGATCTCTGGGCTGAACCCCTGTATTTCATGGGTACCATGAAACTACCCCACCTTCACGCTATCGCTTTGGCCAAAATCGTAAGTCCAGAAGAACTACCATTTCACACATCCTTTAAGGACGCAACGCCTAACCCTGACACAGTTCAACCTGCAAAACTTTTTCTACGCTATCTGTGGAATTTTACAAATGGAATAGTAATTTTTCGATTACCTGCTTCTCGATAATTAACTAATTAATACTTTTATATACATTTCTTAGTCAAAGTTCTAGGTGCACAAAAAACGCTCTTCATTTTCTGCTTATTATCGCAAACCGAACCTTCATTGTTACCTAATTCGCAGATATTAGTAATTTGACTCCAACGCTCTCTCAATAAAGACCTAGCTAAAACCGAATTTTGGGAATGTTAAAGTTAATTTCAAACTTTAATATGTTTTTCAACCTATATGTTGTTTAAGAGCAAAAATCATTAGCTACGCTAACTAAACCAATTCGTTCCTATTAAGGTAAAGACTAAGAATAACCTTGTTAATCATTTCCCAGAAATAAATTGTGTCCTTAAAGTAAGACAAATGTTAGGAAATTTTCTAAAATTGCCTTTTGACTGTTATTTAGTACTAAATAAATATTAAATTTGTTACATATGGAAAACGCATTAATTAATAGACCTAACAGGCTGCTATAAGCGGCACATTGCCGGTCTGACACTCAAAGCGAATGATTAAATAAGATCTAGAATAATTAAATAATTCCCATAAGTAATGAGGTTTATCACGCAATGGTTACAATTAAATATAGCTCACGGGGTAGATGCGAAGGCTGAACCCTGGATCATGTCTAAGTAGAAATAAACCCATTTTTACGTATCGTTTTGGATTGAAAAATTTTGCGTTTGCACGTGATACAACGGGCATAGCATAGAATTTCTTAAAAAACTCAATGCACATATAATACATTGAGTGGAGTAAGGCTGTTAAATACTTGAATGCTGAAGAATTTTTTGAATTCACCACGATTTAATGAATTTAAGGTTTCTTGAAATTTATCATAAATAAACAGTCATTACGTTCTAACATCAAAAATATTAATGTGGCTACAAGTCCTTTGATTACATGAGTACATGGGTAAGTTTTGCGGCTTTAGATACGTGTTTCTAATTACAAGAACATTTTCAAGGAGTAGAAGATTTCACAAATTACACTATATTTTTCTTACAGTAGACTTGGGTATTGGATCATTGTTTCACTTAGGTAACTAAATGAGGGTACCCGTAAAATCCTTAAGGTTAATGATCCGTTCTTATATTTTCTACGCAATGGCAAGTCGTAGTTCTACTGAATATAAAAAACTATATATTTACGCACCTTGCTATCTATGTATTTTATTGTTATTTGTTAATTAAAGCTTGTCGATTATCATTTTGTAACTTTATCTTTTTAATTTAGATACTAGCCGCACTCGTTAATTAGTATCGTATATTTAATGTTGCGTTCGTATATCCAAAATTATAAATGTTTGTATTTTGTTGTTCCCGCTAATTTCTATTGTTAATATAGATACCAAATAACTACGTTCGTGAGAAGTCTTATAAAATATGTCATGTATCTGTTCACGAAACTCTTGGACTGTCAAAACATAAATATGGCAATATTCTTTGGCTATATATGTTTAAAAATATTATCAGACTGTAGTATCTATTTAGTTCTAAATATTACTAAAATTATTTGAGGTTAAACGTTTATAAGAAAAATCATAATTGAATTATATTTCAAAAATTATTTCAATCATTTTGTAGTATTTTACTACTACAACTGCCGAAAATATACATACAAATACTGGTAGATAAAAGTAAATTTAACAGTGCTTAAAGATCTTATTTTATGAATTAACTTTCAGATTCAGAAGAAAATAAATCATGAACATTGTTTTCGACTGTATCAGAGTGCAATTTTAAACATTTCAATTTGAATGTTCATATTCTAATTATTGTAGCACTCAAAACTGTTTCAAAATTGCATACAATTATCCATACTAGAAAGAAGCGATTTAAATGTTGTCAATGTAACTATAGTAGTTGTCGAGAAGCATAATTGGAAATGCATATGTGTAACGATGCTGGACAATAACCATTTAAATATTCTCATTGCTATTATTGTAGAATTCATAAATCTACGTTGAAAATACATGTTCATTCTGGAGAGAAGTCATTTAAATACTCTCGGTATGGTTATAGTAGTGTTAGGAATTTGTATTATTTATGAAAGTCTTATAATATTCTGTACTTATTTTTATAACAAAAGTAATTAATTTTCATTTTTTAAGCATTTATTTATTTTAAGAAAGTGATAAATGAGATTGTCAGTTCAAAATTTAAATTTTGTAACTTAAGGAAGCTGAAATTACTAAATATCTAAATGAAGGCATTACCAACGTTTTGCTCCTTTGACAGTCAAGGAGATTTGTGAACGGATAATAGGTTCTTTTGAAGTACGGTAATTTTCAAAATTATAATTTAAAACTGATTTTGCTCTTTTAGGAAAGTTTGTTAGGCAATCTAAGTTTACATTTAGATTATCGTTTATTTTACAATCGCCTTTGCGCAAAGTACAATATGTAATACCTCTTGGTCTAAAGATTCTGAATGAAGTAAGGTTCAAAAAAGGTTTATCACATTTAAACCATGATGTACTTCTCTGTCTAAACATTTGTGCCACAGTTTCATTTCCGCAAGTGAGTCAAATTTGATCCATTTGAAACTTTTTTCATTGACTTAAACGAATGGATGTCCAATGGTGCAAGGAGTAAAGATTGGATAAGGCATGATTTATCATCCGAGTATTTGGTTTATCTCCTCCGTAGCAAATTTTGTACGGGGCCTTGTATTGCTATTGCGTAAAAGTATACAACGCAACTTTTTGTTACCAAGTGTCCTTAACTGTTTATTGTTGTCCTCAATTCAAAGGATTTGGCACGAATGGCATCCTGAAAATCTCAGCGTACAGCTTTGGGCGTGATGCTTTCGTTAAATTTTAGTTTCTTAATTCTCACTAAGCACCCATATTGCCTTCTGTTATTCTCGAACCCTAAATAGATCAGCATAAATCTCCATTCCTTTTTTTGTGCCTGTTACGGGAATCTAATCAAATTTTAATTTTATCCACCAGCAGGTAAAATATACAATATATGGTTCATACAGTACTTAACCTTTATTTATTTACTGTAATTTAAAATAATTTATAACGTTACACTTGAACTTCACGATATACGTTCCTAACATTACATTAAAGACATAATACATATTATGCTACCGTTATAGTTTAAATAGCAGTTAAAGACACAAGATAATTGCTTATTCATAAGAATATACACCTAGGGGGTGAAGCAAATTGGTTGCCGGTATAGAGTATCTTAGCAACTAAAAAAGATAGAACAAAATTTTTTGAGAAACAATTGATGTTAAAAACATCATACCGTCAAAACCTTTTGTTTTCAAGATACAAGCAAAGTTGAAGTTTCCATGATTTTGAGAAATCAGCGTGACTGCGATAAAAAAGGCACTACTATACCCAAGCCCGTTGTGAACATAAATCTGCAGGAATTTTTAATCTAATGTAAAAAAGTTTTTGTAAATTTTCGTGTAAAAATCAATCATAGATACAGACCTGTAATATCCTTTACCATGGCACGTGTGACAAAATATAAATATGACTGTTTTTGTTGACAACGTATGTTACTTTTACTATTAGAGTACGTTTTCGAGTCAAGGTGGCCAGCTTTTTTAATAAAAATCAGTTGAACGTATTTCTTTAAATCATTTAAGTTTGTTAAAACACTATTGCTTATTAATTATAATTATTTCCGCATTAATTATAATAAACTTATTTGATAAATAGCTTAAATTCGCATGTTCTAGTTACCTTAATTTGTATGAACATAGTTTTTGTTGAATATAAAGTACGCAAAATTGTACTGAAACTCATTTATCGTTTAGGTTTTTAACTATTTTCACAAAATTTAAATTCTACGCAAGATAAGGGAGTGCAAATATTAATAATATGAAGATATTTGTCAAAACAATTTAACACCGTGTTAAAGCGGCTTTGTAAAACTGAAAGTTATTTTAAAAAAATGTGTCCGTATTCAATAATACAATTGCATACATATTAAAAATGACATTTATTAAGCAAAAAAACCTAATTTTTAATTTAAAGATTTTATAAACTTGCACAATTAACATACACTAGAACTTTTAAAGAAAAAAATAAAACTCTTTATTTTAAAGAGTAATTAGTGGTCATTCATAATAACATCTGGGAACATTCATTAATGAAATCATATGTGTCACCCTGAAGCCGTTCGTTCGTCTTCGGCACTCGTTAAAAATGTAAAGTTGACCAGTCATTCCTTGCTGAATATAGTAGATTAAATTAAAATGCACGGGCGGGCTGAAAACTTTTAATTACAAATATTTCGAAAACTGTGCAATTTAGACACAGTATATAAACGTTTTTTGTCGGGCCTATTAAGATGTTTCCGCAGTTAAAGTAATGTGTCTTATATTGCGGACACCCTGTATTGATATCTTGCTTACTAATTATCCTAAAACTTTGAAACCAAAAGCTTCTATATGCAATTTTTTAAGTAGCATTCACCGGCATATCCAAAAAAGTTTAATATTTAACAGTTGCGAAGATATAGTACAAAGCTTTGTGAAATAGAAATCGTAGTTCACCCTGACATTTATAAAACTGCCGCTTATTTACGATTTCAAAAATTGCTAATATGATACATTTTCATTATTCCGAAATAGTAAAAAATTAAAGATATTATAATTGCACAATGATTCTATCGGCTTATTTATTAAGTAGGCTTAATCTCCATAGCAGCAGAAACAAAAAGAACTGTTAGATCAGCTTATAGATATTTAAAAATTATGTGCTAGTTAATTATTATTTTATTAGTAATTGATTACTATGGAAAATTATGAAAATTTCCAAAAAATATCGTAACGCTCACTTGTTATTGTGCTGCTTATTTGATAATGTGTAGACTTCAATAATTTTGAACTATATTTGTATATAAACATTGTTTTTTTATTTCAAAACGTTTTTGGTCAATAGCGCAAATAATTTTAGTTGATTTATAATTTCAACTGTTTGATTAGTTTCCGAATGGTTTAAAATAGTTACGATGAAAAAGAAAATTAGGATTTAGATACGCTGTTTGATAAATCCAAATAAATAGCTGGATTATTGATATTTTATTTATTACTATAGTATATGGCTTCATGTGACATCATCATGAATGTTAGTGTAATAAGGCTAAAATAGAAGAAAAATAAGATAAAAATGAATATGATAAAAAATATAGTATTCACAAACACCGATTCTACCAGTAATGAAGGTTATGGATAACAACCCCATGAGGTTCTCATAAGAAAATTAAGACGCGTATCCCCGTTTAAGTTAGGTTCCTTAATACTTAGAGATGCTTTAATCTAATTGGTAATTATTATTTCTTACGAGTGTCCAATAACTTCTTAAGCGACAGTCTCGGAAAAGCAATCGGAAAACCAGATAATTGATTTGATAATACCTTTCTACGGATTAATGAGGAGTTTTTTGATCTTCTATAAGAGGAGAACTTATGTAAAATATTGTTTATGATTGCATCAGTTTAAAAATATTTATATCCTTGCATATATAAGATAATATCCAAAAATGTTCTGGTTAGGATTATTGAAAAATATTTGAGAAAGTGTGTCGTACATTACATTTTCAAGTAAGAGAGTGTTGTTTGTCAAAACATATATTTGAAAAATTCAATTAGCTAAGTTAGAAGTGTTATTTTAAGAGCACATCTGACTACTGTTGATAACAAAGGAAGTGTTTAATAATTGTAGGTTATAAATGTATTAATTTGTACAAAGCAACAAACATTACCAAACGGAATCAAAATTTTAACAACTTTTATGCTTTTGATAACTGAATCCAAGGGCTGAATCTAACCCTTAATGACGCCAAGCTAATTAAATTTATAACCGGTTTCTTAACGGAATAATTTTCAAACACCAGACTGGTGTTTGTTGCATATGTCATTAAGTATTGAAAGAATTCACTCCCATGCTCCAGTGAGTTAGAAGTTTATCCCCTTTTGTTCATAGATTAATGATCATTTTAGAAAATCCCAGGAAATGTACAGTAAATTTTTTTATAATAATGAACATAAGCTGATAATATACAAAAAAAGCAATTAACTTAAGTTTTGCAGCAAAATAGTGTCTTCACATGGCTAGTGTTTGACAATCATTCAACTGGTTCCTTTTGATAAATTTTAACTGGTAAACCATCCCTTGGTGGGGAATATTTTGTATATTCTATTTTCACAGTACCTACCGGGTGGCCTACCTCAGACGATCCATCCTTAGGAATTTGCAAATTGACTAAGATACGTAAATACGGTTTTCTCCACCTTTAGCTTGAGTTGTATTTTTTTTTTGCTTTTCTCAGCTCATCCCCACTACCATCAACTTCAAAATCTTAAATGGGAACATACCTTATGTGGCACATTAGACAAAAGCTGACAAAAAGTTTGATTAAAGTGTTTACAATAAATTTTCCAAAAAGTATATTCTTGAAATGGCTGAAAACTTTCTCGAAGTTGAAAACAAAAACCTTACAAAACAGATATTAATGAAGTAAATTAGATTGATATTTTGGGAGAATTAACTCCAAGAACATCAAACCGCCCTTAGAGTCTTTTGACGAAAATTTCAAGAACTCCTATTCAAATGGTGCTAAAAATGTCTAAGTTTCATCCGTACAAGATACGACTGAGCTTTAGTTTTATTTTTTGTTTCCATCTCTGCTTAGATGATTTTCGGTTAATGTACATTATGACATTCCAGTTTCAAGCTGTAAACACTTCATCCAGTAAAAACTTTAAAACGGTAGGTTCAATTGCCGATCTTTTTACATGAATAGATAGCGTTTTTTATCAAATGTTATTAGATATGCCACTTAAGCTATGTTGTCATTTAAGATTTTACGGTTGAAGTTGATGAGGATGAGTTGAGCAAAGTAAAAAAAATTAAAACCGAAAAAGATTGCGTGTCCATATCTTATTCGCTTTTCAAATTATTAAGAGTGGATCGTCTAAGGTGGGCCAACCGGTATATAAGAATAAGGTAAAAGCCGATACATTCTGATGGAATCCAATATTGCCAATAATTAGAAATAGTTTGTATATAGGCGGTAAAATTTAGTTTCAGCCGATACTTTCAACACAAGTGTTGACTTTTTTGAGACATTACATATGGTAACCTTGGTATTAGATACAATAAAAATGTTTAACAATTTTTAACAATTTATTCTTCTGTGCAGGTGTTGGATATTAACTTTATGCGTAACCAGCAAATGTTTATTTCTGTTGCTTATTTTTAAAACCTGTTGATCATAATCGTTTTTTGTACATTCTGTAAAATTTTCTAACTACATTTTTTGAACCAAGTTAGTCTTCATCAATATTTTAGGATAACTATATATGCGTATATCAATTATTATGGAAGTAAATTTTTCCCCAAAACAATTAGTTTAAATTACTGAGCTTTTCTGTATTTTAAATTCCAAGAGATCACAGCTAAATCAATGATGTAAATTTTAATAAACAAGTTATATATGCAGATAACAATAGTTGTTAAAACCAAACATTTCAATGATTTGTGCAATGACTAGATAAGGAAGCAAACCTAAGTTTCAATCGATAATGTTGTTTGGTATAGCTATTGCAATTACTGTAAACACCTATAAATATAATGGTCTTGAGTTTGTTAATGCCCATATTTTTCATTATGTACGCATCTGATTAAATAGTACCGACAGAAAATAGTACAGACCAACAAGTTAGACGAATGTGGCGATCAGATAGAGGCCTTTCCTCTCAATGTCACACGGCCTGGCAAGATTTCTTGAACCCTAGTCACCGATGCTTTGACAGTATGGGCTATTGCCCCATTCTGCTGGTTGAAAATCTTCCAGCACTCAAAAACGAAAAATACAAAATACCTATGTATACTGAATAGAATCAAAGTTATTGTTTGCTCATAAATATGGGCCTATGAGCCCAAAAGTTGCAAACCACTTCGATCAGTTACACTTGTACCGTGAAGAAGTTGAAAATTAGGAATTTTGTGCATTAAAGTCAGACCAGTAATGATAATTTTAATAACATCCTCATAATTATAGATCAAATTGTAAGTTGATAAATAATCCCTTCCCCAAAAAATTAATTGATTCTGAACGTCTTTGCCTTAAATCCTTTAAAGGCTTGGAATGATCATGGATTAAGAAACCAATGCAACTTATAGTATATGAAGTATGCAACGTTCGTTTCCTACATTACAAAGTGTATTTGTAGTTTAAGTCGTAATGATGTCAACTGTTTGTAGAGCTAAGGAAAAAAGCTCCGCATCACTTATTATTTATAAATAAAACAACGTTTTGGGGAATACTCATTTTCTTCAAGCTGAAATTTGACCTACCTAAGATAAATTATTAACAAATTCACCAAGAGATCGCGAATTCATTAAAGAACACGACTATTTTTTCTGCTTACTGTGCTTTATTATTCATTAACAGCACCAAGACATCTGCTAACAGGTTAAGGTTTTATAGGAACAATAGTTCAAATCCTTGTTCAAAATTCTACTAAAACTGCTACATGATACACCACACCTGAATAATGTTTCTTGTTGAAAGTTGTGGACTTCGTATTTCCTAGCACATGTCGTAGCGCGTTGTGAGTTCTCACGTTAGTGCATCTTAAGATATAAGTTGGTTAATCATATTTTAATAATAACTCTTTTGCAAATGGTACCATCATGTAGCGTACTCCAATATTAGTTGGTTGATTTGCTACCTTGATATAACGTGAAATAAATAACACCCATTATTTATCAGCACTATGCACATCTCAAAATCGTTAAATTTCCTGTGACACCCTGTATAGTAAATAGAAATAACGCGTTTATGAGTTTTAAATCGGCCTCGCTAGTTAAAAGTCTCATATATGAACAATTAAATCATAGTTCTAGAAACATTGCACGTAATTCAAATTTGATCCATATAGTTAGAAGTTAGTTTACATCCCACTAAATCGGTGTATTTTAGTACCTCAATGAAATTTATATCAAGGCATTCTCCATTTATTTAGAGATTTCATAACAATTTGTTGTTAACTTGTAGTAATGGATTTATATACTAAACCTGTCCATTTCTCTCTAGATATTTATTTACTACAAGTAATGGTAGTTCTTCCCTTTTATGGACCTACTAAATCTAGTAATATAGTCGATATTACATTTTGCTGAGCTTTCCTTTCATGAGGTGGCGCAACCCTAATTAATTGCGATTCTCGTTCTTAAGCTTTCAAATTACTCTATAAAGTGCAATTTCATATAAGTACATTTCCGCACTTCTGCGTCTATTGCAATTTCCTCTGACCAGACATAATATCATTAAAGGCGTCAACGCAATGAATTAGAAATATCTCGGTAGTGGTAAGAATATCCTGTTATATAAACGTGTTTACTGCAGCTAATACCGAATGAATTTTATTGATAGGGAATAGTGTTTAAGTAGATACACTAAAATTTCGATCTAAACCTGAAATATGAAGAAGATTCAAAATTACATGTAAATTTTTAAATATTTTCTGGAGCGCTACATATTTAACCCCAGATATTTAAAAAAAAATTCATAAAAAATGTCTACATTTCAAAGACTTTTCTGATTTTGATATATAATTGTAAAACCATCTATTATTATTATAGAGGAATTGATTTAAATAAAAAAGATCAAGACGCGAAATTTGAATTCTAACTAAATAGAATTACACCATAACTGAAAAGCACTACAAGTGTAAATTTTAACAATATATGATCACTTGCAAGGTTAGTCACCACAAAAATCGTATAACCCAACAACATTTTAGGTAATCAAACAACAAAGATTTGTATTATCAAACAGTGCGCCAAAGTTACTCATTTATCGCGATTTTTCTCTTGTTAAAGAGCTTCAGCACGAGATAGACCTGGCAGGCTATTTGAAAATGCAAATCCCGTCTTTAAGCAATGACAAGTGTGGTTATATTATAATATTCAATGGTAGAGCCAACTATTATTATAGCATAGGAATTCATCTAAATAAAAATGATGAATATTTCTCCTATACAAAGCGAGAAATTTGAATTCTACATAAATTTACAGTTGTAGAGCTTTTTACTTATATTGAAATTCTATTTATTTAGAATTTAAACTTCACGTCATTTTTTAAAAATTTTATGTATATAATAAGCCTAAAATTAAAAGCAATAGGAATACTAAACATTCCTTTTTTTAATAATGACGAGTCGACTATGCACATGCTTTCAAATATACAAATATCATTGAGTAAGTATTTCTTACTAAATAAACATTTCCGTAGTAAAGTAGAATTATACGTGTTTATTTGAACTTTCGAAGTAGATGCATAAAAACAAGACTGTAAAATGATACTTCTTTTCAAATGTCAGATATCTTAATAAACGAAAATATGCCAATTTACGACAGTTACTGGATGCATTTCGTTGTCTAACCATTGTTTTAATAATAAAAACTAAATCGCGAATTGTGTCCACCTACACCGTGTTTAACTGATTGCACTTTTATATTAATAAAGTTGTTCATATGTCTGTAATAATGAAGTAGTTACAGAGGTATGATTCTATTAATATGGATTTAAAAACTTTAAAATGAAAAATTGGATTAAAAGAAATAAATCTGTAAGCGAATTAACATACTTTAACATTT
The DNA here is from genome assembly GCA_024586415.1 of Phrixothrix hirtus. Lineage (NCBI taxonomy): Eukaryota > Metazoa > Arthropoda > Insecta > Coleoptera > Phengodidae > Phrixothrix > Phrixothrix hirtus. The sequence continues at coordinate 3,441 of JAHWXV010745680.1, read as the reverse complement.
TCAATTATTAATAGTTTCGAAGGCAATTTCACAAAAATGATACTAAAGGAATTTATAATAATTTTTAAGACATTATAATTGGCCATTTAGGTAATTAATTATGTATCCGAAGAAAATGTTAGGGAAAACTGTTTTGAAAGTTTTAAAACGCAAGGTAATTAATTACATTAAGTCTGATCAAGAATATTGTTTTAAAGGCATCAATTATTACAGTACTCCTCCAGTATCGCTTTTTTAAAATTGCTTTTCAAACAGCATATAAAACAATGTTTGATTATTTTAAGTCGAATTGGGAAAACTATTCCACCATTCCTCTTAAAACTGTTGCAAATACAACTAGAAAGAACTAAAACGTGTCAAGTGTAGAATGTCATAATTTCAGAAATGAAAATCGAAACTGCAGCCTTTTCAAATTTTCAAACAGGTAATACTCACTAGGAGCCTTATACGGACCATACAGAAGGTGATCGATTTATTCAAAGCCACAGACAAGAATTCAGGCTTGCCTAATTCTAGAAATGTGTACGGTTGCATTGTGGTTGGGCAAATGCACGCATCTGGTCAGTTTCCGCGCCTTTTTCCCGAATATTTTGTAGTAGTTTGTGTAGAGATGCTGCATAATACACCCCGTTGATTGTGAAATTATGTTCATACAAACAATGCCCTCAAAACCTCAAAATATTGTATCCATCGCCTTTTTTGTTAACTAACAGACCCTACACTTTCCTGGCGGTGCTTCTCCTTTTCTCCTCTACTTCATCGACTTCCTTTTGGACACCTAATCATAAGAGTGAATCATGGTTTCATTTCCTGTGAAAATGCAACAAAGTAACATTCGCTAATGAAACTAGTTTATTTCGCGTACTTTAAATTGCAGGTTGGGAATAAAAACAAAGCCTAGGTTCACCGTAAGGTGTGCAAAACCTCCACTTGTGGTATAAAGAGAAGAAGCCATCTTTTCGCTTTGCTATTTCAGTAAAGTGGTATGAACAGCGGGAACAGTGTAATAACTGCTATTTTTGTTCGATCAACGTTAAAGGCATAAAAAGGCAATAACTTACTCTAACATGAAATCAGCTATTTGTCTAGTAGTTTACACCAGAAAACTACGACTACCACATCCGCATCCTAATTTGGATATCATGTGAGATGATGAAGAGGAAGATTCTGACTTTGAAGCTGGATGAGGGCCCTCTGATAATGGGTTAAACGATCTTGTTAGAGACTTGGGCCTTTCCAAAGATGATCCTGAATTTTAGGATGCAGGATCACAATAAACATCTTCTGTTTCGTCATTTTCATGGTGCAGACGTAGAGAGAGTGAATTTACATCCTTTTATTCTAAAGCCGGTGGTAATGTCGTTTTTTGTAGAGATGTCACTGGGCTCATGAGGTTATTTGAAATCTAATATGAATCATTTCAATGGTGGTTATCTACAGATTCTTTCCAAACCAGTCTAAAGGCAGTTTTTCTGCATAATGGGAATTAATTCGCATCACGTTTTCTTGGACACTCAGTGCATATATAACAATTCAGGTATGATTTTTAAAAAAGTCAAGTATGAAGATCAGCGCTGGATGTTTTTCGGAGACTTCAAAATACTAATGCTGCTATTAGACCAGCAGTCAGGGTATACAAATTCCTGTTTTCTGTACTTCTAGGATAGTTGAGCCAGAGATCTCCATTGTAAAAAACATGCAACATGCAACATGAGTTTAAATGTACTTTCTTTACATTCACACATGGGCACATGAACTTTTCTGAAAACTGAGAAGCTTCTAGTGAGGAGCGAGGGAAAGAATCAGCCAGTCTGGAAGAAGGGACTGCTGCGGGATGCTGAAACGGGAAACTGAAAATATTGGAAAGCGAAAGCTCACTAGGAGGATGATAGAGTTTTCCACACCGAACTTTACTACTTACTTTTAAGGTCAAACTAATGCAGTAAAGGTTCTTCACCAGTTATTATTCTCGAAAGAAACTTCACTTCTTCTTTGAGCTCCACACAAACTTGCAGGCAAATATGATGTGGCTAAGCAGTCAAAAGCCTCAGTATTCGCCACGGACAGACACGTCTCATGTATAGTTTTTGCGTTAGCAAAGTATGGCAGGAGCGTAATGCAATATTCAGAGTCTCTGACAATTGTGTTCATGTGATTCGTCGATCTTCGCGCACACTAACAGCAGCAGTGCTGATGTTTGTTTTTGTTAAAACAGTGGTTAGAGCCGCAGTGCTGGCCATTTTGGAAGTTGACTGTCTCCCATCTTTCAACATTTTATTTTACCGACGAATAGCACTGCAGGAAATAACAGATTCCCCGCAAACCGCTTCTAACAACGAATAAACTACAGAACATTATTTCTTCAGACAGAGACAAACAGACAAACTGAACATGTCTCACTCGAGCACTTGGCATCGGTCGTAACTGGAATTGAATCGAGCACTATAGTTATTATGTAATAGACAGACATTATATCAACTTTGTAACATGAAAATTTTGACAAAAAGTTCATTGTTGAACAATCCTCGTATAACCTTATAGTAAAGAATGTAATGGATTAAGATCCAATGAATATGCTGGCCGCCTATACGAACAATTTTTGCAACGTAACTATTCAAAGAAAATTTTAAAAATATTATTTATAGAAGTTTGGTCAGTACCCACTTGCTTCAATTTTTATATTTTGTATTATAGATCTAATCAATAAAACAGTTATTTATACTCCGGAAACATGTTTTAGTACTTCATGATTAAATTTAAATGTAATAATTCCTTTCATTGATATAAACTGAATTGAAAAGTATTTTCACGAAATAATAGTAGCACAATGTGCGGTAATAGTGTTTCAGGAAGGAAAACTGTTAATAATTTATTGAATAACAAAATAGCAAAATAGAGCAGACACGTGCCTTCAGTGACTATGGGGATACAAAAGAAGATACGTTATCAACTACAAGAAAATTCATTAAAAAAGTAATTAAAATTTTACAAACTTTTGTGAAATTAAGTAATGGCTATTACAGTAATGTTTAATTTAAACTTTACAACTGCGTTTAATTACATAGCCAATATAAATTCGCCAACCTATATTCAACTTACGGTATGTAAATAAGACAAATTAGTATAATAATTGGATATTTTACTAAATGTTGACTATTCTAGACCAAGTAAAAATATGTTCATTGTACAATATGGATTTATTTCTTTTTCAACATGTTATAATTAAAACTAATTCGCTAATTACATTAAAGCTACGCAAGATGCAAGTACTAAATTTTAAAAAGCACATCATATAGTTTATAAATTTTTACCTTCCTGTTTAACAGTGGCGGCACAAGGGGACGTGCCCACTTAATAAATTAGCATGTCATTCAGTCAGTCTATTATTTTAATTTTACATAGATTTTTATTTTATAACGGATGATATCAAACTTTCCTCCG
>JAHWXV010745608.1:0-14434 GCA_024586415.1 Phrixothrix hirtus | reverse complement strand
ACTTGCAGAAAATATCTTAATATTACAGATTGCGTGCTGTCCGTCAAGCCCGTTACTAGGTAATTAATTATTATAGGTAGTGTAGCTGTCACATCGAAAATGAGGGAAGCATAGCAAGGATTTGGTGCTACCAACAAGGGGCATTAAAAAAAATTAAGTTAAATTAAAACATAGCAAATATATTTGGCACGCCCAACGCGGGGCAGTAAATGAAAATTAAAATTGAAATTAGTAAATATAGCAATAGTTATTTGTAGAATTTGAATGAATATAAATAAACATTGTAAAACAATTAACTAGTTTCGTTACAATACAATGCTGACTACTGGTTACATTTATACTGAATATTGGTTCCTCAGGATTTTATGGTACCAACTATTGGTTACATTACATATGCCAAACACTGGTTCCTCAGTATTTTATGGTGCCGACTATTGGTTCTGTGACACGTTCGTTGCTTTGTATTTCAAAAATTAAGTTTTATTTCAAATTCGCTGTAACATTATATGTGATTAAAGTGGACACATTGAGGAACAAAATGATGTGTAATCCATGAAGAAGTTGATTTTGATGATACCTCCAATGACAGCTTTTAACGGCTTAGCGTTAGAACCTGAGTATACTCGGGTATGCACTTTTGTCAATATTACGCTAACCCGCATTAACTCAGGTGATTAAAAACTATACGTCGTGTTTTATTTTATACCGAATTTACTTGTTTACGGTACTTGCATTTTAGCATATGCACAAATTAACTTGTAAAAGCATAATTTGTGCTTCTCCACAGAATGAAATAGCAACGTTTAATACTGTTAGCGAGATTATACAAATAACATGTGTCTTGTACTTTCTGCATTCTATTAGCAGTATTTCTTTATTTATTTGTTTTAGTGTTTGTTAAGTGTTTTATTTGTGTCCAGTAATGAGTGACAATAGCAAAAATGAGTATAGTGAGGGGTCGAATTTAGAAAAAGAGTTAGATAGAAGTGGAAGCAATGCCAATTCCAAAAGCAGTGAAATAAGTGAAGCAAGTTCAATAACCTCTCCTGCTGCAACTTGGTGTACTTTGTCACCTGATTCACCAGCACCTCCATATTTTCCATTCTCAAGCAACACAAAATTAAATGTTCAAACTGACAATAATAAGGATTTGCTAGAATTTTTTGAACATTATTTTGATAACGAACTGATAAATATAATAGTAACTGAAATGAATAGATATGCCTTTCAAAACCCTCATTATTCAAAGAACACATGGGAACTAGTAACAAATAATGAAATCAGAGTGTTTCTTGGCTTAGTGCTGCTTTAGAGTATAGCCAAGAAACCAAGTTTACGTTTTTATTAGTTGAAAAATCCAATTTTTTCTACGTCATTCTTTCCATCAACAATGTCATTCAGATGATTTGAACAAATAAAGAAACACTTGCATTTGTCGAATAATGACGAATAGAATCCCGATAATCATATAAATCCCAAATTAAATAAAATTTGGCCAATATATCAACATTTGCCCCAAAAATTTAAAAATGCTGGAACACCAGATAAATTTATAACAGAGGAGAACCTCTTACTACATATGGGATGTTTGGGATGGATACAGTATATTCCACTGAAAAGAGCATGTTTCAGTATAAAAACCTATTTACTGTGTGAATCTAAAACTGGGTATGTTTGGGACTTTGTGATATATACCGGCAAACATACAAATTTAGATATTGAATACAAGTATCTTCCAGTTTCCTCGCAGGTGGTTTTGACTTTAGCAAAACCGCTCTTGAACAAAGGCTATTGCCTAAGTTTTATAATTTTCCTCAACTGGCTGATATACTGGTACAGAACAAAACAGATGTGAATGGCACTCTAAAATTGAATAGAAAAGATCTTCCAAAAGAACTTAAAACAAACAAGTTGGAAAGGGAAGAAATTATGGATTTTCAGCATGTAAGTCAGCATCATGAAATGAAAAGACAAAAAAGATGTCAGCTTACTTTCCACTGTTCACACAATCCATACCACGAATGTTCAAATACGTGGCAAAACTAAAACTAAGCCATTGGCAGTCGTTGATTACAATGACACAATAGGTGGTGTCGATCGCGTTGATCAACATTTAGCAGACCATCCTATTCCTTGAAAATGAGGGAAAAAATATAGAAAGATTTTTTTTCACATGCTGGATTTGGCAATATGGAATGCTTTTCTAATATATAAAAAAACAGAAGGAACACGATCGCCCCTAGAATATCAAATTAAGGTTATTTGTCTTACAATGGAGAAATATAACCATCAAGATTATTCAGCAAAAGCAGGACGACCATCAGCAGTCCTACCTTCTCTAAGGCTAGGTACTCGCCATTTTCCAGAGTACATTCCAGCAATGGACAAAAAGACTAACCCAACAAGACAATATGTAGTTTGTAGTAGAGTACGTGATGCGTATGGAAAAAAGATTAGATGAAAATCAGGCTATTATTGTCCAGACTGTGATATGCCTTTGTGTGTTTCGCCATGTTTTCGAGTGTATCATATGGTAGTGAACATTTAGTAATTTTACTATGATAATATACAATTGTTCTTACATGCCCGAGTTAACTCATTATTAAACATGCCCATGTAAAATTTTTGTTTTGTCAAAATAGATAATTTTTTTGTCACAATATATATTTTGTAGAACATATAAACCACTAGACTTTAATTTTAATATTTAAAAATATAATTTTGTTTTAACAGTAACTTCCAAAAAATATGAACCTAAGTGGTTAAACCGCCCATGCCGGTATAAAATTTTTATAATTTTATTTTAAAGTTAACATTTTTACTATACATATGTATGGTTTTGAACAGTTTAGTTATTCCATGAGTATTATTAGCTGATTGTTAATTATTTATAAAATGTGAGTATGCTTATAAAATTTTTACTATTTGTAATTCAATATTATAACAAATTTAATATACAACTTCATAAAACAATCTATATTAGAGTAGGCAATGAAAAAATTACAACACGCTTTCCGTTTTGAATATACTTTATAGCTTAATGCTTGTAAAAAGGCACGATCTGTTGCATATCAAACCGAGGCTAACGACTTATACTTTTTCAGGTTAAAACGACCAAGCTGTATTTCTATTTACTAGTTAGTCTTGTAAAAATTAGACACACATAAAGCTATATAAATCATCTGAGTCTTTAAAATTTTTTAACAGAAAAACAAATTTCAAAAAAGTATTTAAATTAAAAATATATTGATTTTTTTTTAAACAAATACAAACTTCTGAGATACTCTGATATTTTCATTCAAATAGCTTACATGAGTGTTCAAACGATATGACATCAATTCAAATTCACCATCAGGTGGTATAAAAGAAATAGTTCTATCATTTTCAAACCGAGATAAGCGCACACATTGGTGAAACTTAACATCTTCTAATTCTACAGATTTTGATTTCCCACGTCCAGTGCTTTCAAACAGAACTTTATCATTTAAACCTAATCGCAGTTCCGGCATACCTGATAAATATACTCGCATTTTAATTGCTCCTACTATTTCACTGCGAAGTACATTCCCATTAGCGTTAGCTAATAAGTTAACAGATTCAATTACATCTAAAAATACTTCATTTTTTCTATATTTAATTCCTTCTGATCGCCAAGAAACCGCATTAGTTACAGCCATAGGAATTCTTGGTTGTATTTCTAATTTATGGCCTTCTTGTGTAATGTATTCCTGTAAAATTTTACTGTCCGTTGTTTGAGGATATCCAAAATCAATTAATTCATCTAATAATTCATATATTACCACAAAATTATCCCTTATACTTTCTTCTTCTAATTCTTTAAAGTATTCTGCCATAACTTGTACTATTTTATGTAAAAATACGAAAACTAGTGCAATATTTGCATTCTTTTTAGTAGTACTTACAATGTATAAATTGTTTGTTTTTATATAAGCAAATGTACATTCTGTTGTTTGTAATATAGGTGTCAATAATCCTTCTTCTTCTTTTTCCATTAAAAGTGGCATAAATTTTTCAATAACACCTAAATCAATGTCTCCCCTATAATTTCGGGATATCAATACCTATTAAAAGAATTTGTAATATATATTAATTTAAATAAATTGTTTATACCTTTCCCTTTACATCTAAAATATAAATTGCAGAAGATGACATTATTTTATAATTAGCAATAACTTTGTAAATGTAGTTTAATAAAATCGAAACGTATATTATTCAAATAACCTATTATGACTATAAATAAAGTAAACAATAATTAATATAATATAAGAAATTACATTGGCCAAAATGAAATTAAAGCTTAGAAGTGTATTATGTTGATAAAATGCATCACATTAAAGTTTTAACTTTTTAACATGCCATTTGGCAAGACGTACACGTCATACTCTTGTTATAGTTACCGCTATTAATACAAAAATGCCAATTACGTCCATTGATGTCGCGTTATATTTATTTTACCTAAATAAAAGTTTTATTTGAAATAAAAAATTAAATTAAAAAGCCTTTAAACATTTTTTTCCAAATTTACACTTTTATTATCAACTAAAATGCAATAAAAAAATCAAATAATTTCAGAAATGTTATTTATTCAAATAAATAACAAATTACTTATAATGTATAATGTATTCTAGTATAATTCTATATAAGACAATATTCTTGTAATTGTTAAATTCAAATTTCCACTTTATGATAATTAAAGTCTTTCGAATCCGATCGTCTAAAAATATTCACTTTCAAAAATAATTCTGTAATTTTTAATAATTTAAAGTAACATTAAGTTAATATTATTTTTAAAATGTGTCAATTATTTAAAAATTATACAATACTTTTTAAAATATACATTTTATTCTAAAGAATCCTTAAATAGGTTTTAAAATTAAAAATATATTTATATCTTTAAAAGGAGTATAAAAACTTATTGATAGTATGCAACATTGCATCAAAATGGAGTTTTTATTCCAACTTCCACATCCTGTATATAACCAAATAATATTAAAACGTAAAACTTAACGAATAGAGGAACATATGCAAATTTCTCGCTATCATGCCTCTTTTTCGATGTGAAGTAGGTACTGGCTGAGTTGCTCCATATGCATCTAGTATTTCATTGAACAAACTTCCATGTTTAATAGTTTATCCGTTATATAAAAAATTATAAATATGTAAGTGTCGTTCACGTTAGAACCGAATTGCTTCAATAAGTGTCTACTGTTTGTATCTTTACATCACGCATGTAGTATTTACAATGATATACGTTGACGTTAACGTTCTGGCAACATTGCTTATTGTTATAGCAAACAAACAAACCATGGTCCTTAAAAGAGTTTAAGGACCAGTGACCTAATAGCAATAGGTAGACTAAACATGTTGCTTGTATTTTGAAGTCATTTAGTACTCTGTTCTTGATTGCCCCATCAGTCGTGTACAATCGACTGTTCATTTTAAGATACGAATAGTAGGCATAGGTGTAGGGTAAATTGAAGAAAAAGTCATATAGGTTTCTATTTTGGTTTTGTAAATGTGTAATTTTGTAATTATGCTTTTAAAATGCCAACATACGTAATTTTTAAAAATATTTGTTTGTATTATTTTAGGGTTATAATGTAATTTAATGAAAACAAATAATTAATTTTTGTGTTTTAATTTTTTAAAATATCCCTATATAATTCCGCCACAGAACCGGAGTGTCAAATAAACACATTTTATCCTTTACTAATAGTACCTCTTTTTTTAAATTTTGACTTCACAAACACACATGTATTAGATATAGGAAAGGCAGGTCTACCTATTGCTATTAGGTCACTGTTAAGGACCTTATATAATTTGTGTTGGTAACTATTCAAGATGGCTGACGATGAATGCAGTACGGCTATTGAGTAGTGCATTATTATTCATGTTCTTGTGAACGAATAGTTCAAACTAGTTGAAATTTTGCGTAGACCAACGGTACAGTTTGGTAAACAAAATTTGAAGAATACACAAGTGTATGAATGGTATGCATGGTTCATAACAATGTTGGAAGAGGAGACTCGGATATCACATAGTGACAGAGAAACAATAAATTTAATGACTAATTGCTCTTAAAGGTAGAGTGTACGAATGTTGACATTACGAGAAGTTTAAATGAAATAAGCTCCCACTTAGAATGACTCACTTGTTATTTTACAAAATTTAACAAAATAGAGGAAACTTCTATAAAAATGCGAATTACAAATTCGAGCATTGGAGAAAAGACAAAATGGCTTTCGCCAAAAATGACCTACATTACGTAAGTACACGTCTACTTTATTAAATAAGAACGTCAGAGGATCTATATCTTATTACTTGAAGATTCTCAGGTGAGGATGAAACATGTTATAGAAAAACATTTGAAGTTTTTATTTCATTAAAGTTTTTATGAACTAGAATGTGTTGTTTACTACTCATCAAATAATTAATTTTTATCATTCTCAAATTCATTGTGTGCCATGGATCAAAATCTTATTATATTATTTAACATTTGTTATTTAATGATGACTAAGATGTAAATGTGTTATCTGTTTTATGTAGCTGTGATCGTAGATTTCACTAGATTTAACAATTATACATGGTGTCCAGAATATAAGATCCATTATTTAACACACGTGTATATGGCACCTTAGGGAATACAAATCTTTAAAAAAATTGACTAATACGAAAAAAATACAAATTTTCACGTAAAAATCGATACCGAATCCGGAATTGTCATAATCTACTTTCAATCATATGCTGTATTTACAAACAGAAAAGTTTGCTATATTTATTTAGTATCAAATTACTGTTTACTCTAAGAGGTTTTTTTACTATTAATGAATGAAAACAGCTGTGAAAATATTGATTCACATTATGGATAAGCTCACGTAACACTAGAAAAAATTAATTTATAGAGATGACAGAGTATTCACATTGAACGAGGCGCTTCGTTCACGATATGCGTAAAAGACCACAAACACTCTGTCGAGGAAATTTCAGAGCATCCCAACCGTGAGTAGAGCATAATATTATAGCGCCAATGTAAACAGTTTGAGGGTGAGTTTTAAGAGTGTTGGGGTAAAATTGTTTTAATTTTAAAATTATTTTATAACATGGACGAAATGTTTATAGAACTGTTTTTAACAAACCAGAACTCTTTGATATATCATCACAAAAGTATAGTATTTTTATAAAAATAAACTGTGGGATAAAATCGCAAATACGTTACACAAAACAGGTAAGATATACTTACAAATATAACAAATTAAAATGAAATGCAAATTTTAGTACAATGTTTATTAATTTAAAAGAAAACAGTATAAAACAAATCAGTACGGTCGGTACTGCGTGTTCAAACACTAAATAAAATTAATCGCGGTATAAGCATTATAGTGAAAACAACCCATGAATGTGAGTGGACCTTGAATACCTAACGAGCGTAGCGTGAGCTTATCTATAATGTGAATCAACCTTAAAACTGTTCTTGTAGCAATAACTAGCAGATATTATTTTTAAAATTATGTATTTCCACTGTTGTCCTATAAATTTGTATTGAATAATTAATTATTAAAAAAGAATATATAATGTAACTGTACTTTCAGTAAACATTGTTTTATGTCATAGCTATGAAAATAATAAATTGTACACATCAACGAAATGAACAATCGTTAAACCTTAACATTCATGTTTATGTATTAAATTGTATAAAAGTTCTAAACAATTAAAATATATGGAATATCAATATGAAACCATAATGTACGGATGTCAGTGGAAAGGAAGTACTTTTACCACAGCTTGTTATAAAACAGTACATATTTTTTAACGGTATTTAAAAAATTATACATCCTTAAAGTGTTTAAAATGTCCAGCATTTGCATGGAAACAAGCGTTTATGCGCGGAAACAGATTTTCACATACATGTCGAAATTATACTTCTCTGCGGATTTACTCAGCTGACTCAAAAATACGTTGCAGGAGTTCTTCCTGATTCGCAATCAGCCCGTCATTGTAAACAAGACTTTTCATATAGCTCCAAAAAAAGAAATCGGGAGGATTTAAAATAAGGCTGTGAGCAGGCTATGCACTACGACCACAACCAATTCAATTTTGGAAATTATCATTTAAAAGTATACGTACCACAACATGAATAAACCACATATTACCTCAAAGCTGTAAAGGGAGGTCATCCAAAAATTCCGGCAACGTATGCTGAAGAAAATTCAAATAACTTTCTCCGTTATGACGTGCAGATAGAACATGTGGAGTTAACAAATTCCAGACCACAAATTTATAGAAAACGTTACTGAAAACGATTCTGTCTAATTATTTGTGTATATGAAACAGCCCAATAACGTACATTGTGGAAATTTAAAATTCCATCCCTGGCGAAGCAACACTCATCTGTAAATAATATGTGAGTACGAAACTCTGATTCGCGAACTTGTAGTATCTATACCATCTACAAAAATCAAACTGCGCTGCATAATAAATAACATTTAATTGTTGCACTTGTTACAAATGATGGGGATATAACGAGTAACTTCTTAAAATGGTACTCACAGTTGTGCTCTAAATTCCAATTTGTCTCGCAGAGCTTCAAGTGCCCACACCACTACCTTCTGCGGTCTAACACGTCCACGTCCTTAAAAATTAGGGTCAATTGTTCTCGAATCCCACGGTCTTTTCACCGCACTGTGTGTGTGTGTGCGTAGGTATGTGCGTGCGTGTGTGAGCGAGTGCGTCCAAGTGTGCGTCCGTGCATGCGTGCGTGCGTGCGTGCATGCGTGCGTGCGTGCGTGCATGCGTGCGTACATGTGCGTGTGTGTGTGTGGGTGCGAGTGTGCGTGCGTGGGTGCGTGCGTGCATGTATGCGTGCGTGCGTGGGTGTGTACGTGCGTACGTGCGTGCGTGTGCGTGCATGGGTGGGTGCGTGCGTGCGTACGTGTATGCGTGCGTGCGTGCATGCGTGCATGCGTGTGTGTGTGTGTGGGTGCGAGCGTGCGTGCGTGGCTGCTTGCGTCCGTGTGTCCGTGTGTGTGTTTGCGTGTTTGTGGATGTGTTTGTGTGTGTGTGTGTGTGTGTGCGTGTGCGTGTGCGTGTGCGTGTGCGTGTGCCCGTGCGTGTGCGTGTGCGTGTGCGCGTGCGCGCGGGTGCGCGGGTGCGCGTGTGCGCGTGTGCGCGGGTGCGCGAGTGCGCGTGTGCGCGTGTGCGCGTGTGCACGTGTGCGCGTGTTTGCGTATTTGCGTGTTTGCGTGTGTGCGTGTGTTTGTGTGTTTGTGTGTGTGTGTGTGTGTGTGTGTGTGTGTGTGTGTGTGTGTGTGTGTGTGTGTGGGTGTCTGCGTGTGCGTGTGCGTGTGCGTGTGTGTGTCTGTGAACACGATAACTCGAAAACCAAAAGCCCTAGAATAACAAAATTTTATATTTATATAATTCTACTAAAATCGGAAAACCGGAAGTGCATCTTTACTCTTGTCATTTTGTGGTTTTTTGAGTTTTTCGAAATCGGCTCTAACGATTTTTTTAAAATTTACAACATTGCTTAAAAATTTAATGTCCTTTCATATAATCTAGGCGGTTTTTCATAAAATTTCCCGTAAGTCGAGTAACCGGAAGTACTTTCGCCGTTAGGTCTGATTAAAATAACTACGAAACTAAAAACAGTAGCTAAATAAAAATTTGTATTCAACATTACAACCACCTTAGTGTGCTAAATCAAGAATTTGGTTAAAATCGAATAACCGGAAGTACCATCTTATTCCTGCCAATTTGAGATATATTCCGAATTTTTCGTTTTTCGACATTTTCTCGAAATCGGCTCTAACGGTTTTTTAAAATTTACTGTATTTCTTAAGAATTAAAGACCCTTTGATATAAGCATGGCGGTTACTCAGAACGTTTTCTGTAAATTGAGCAACCAGAAGTACTTTCACTGTTAACTCTGAATACAATAACTATGAAACTAAAAACCCTAACTAAATCAAAATTTATATTTAGGGTCACAACCGCCTTTTTCTGCAAAATCAAAAATTTGGTTAAAATTGAATAACCGGAAGTATCACTTTATATTTGTCATTTTTAGATAATTTCCAAATTCTCCCTTTACGCGGTTTTCTTGAAATCGATTCTAACGATTTTTTTAAACTTAGTATATTTCTTAGTTACTTAATTTAGTTTTATATTAAGCAAGGAGTTTCTCTAATAAATTTTTGAAAAGCGTATGACCGGAAGTACTTGGAGTATTAGTTGTGAACAATGTTTCGCAAAGAGTAATCATTATATGAAAATCGAAAACTATATTTATGTTTTATATCTTCTTTACATTAAACGGCAAGAATTTAGTTACAATTGAATGACCTGAAGTGCCACTTTATTCTTGCGACTGTTAAGTTTTTTGGGATATTCTCGAAAACGCTTTTAACAATTTTCTTGAAACTTGCTACGGTTCTTGTATCCTTCATATCCCTTTACACGAACTTAGAGATTTTCCTGAAAAAATACGCTGAAGTGAGTTATTAGAGAAAATCTCTGGAGTTGAACAGAGTTTTACATGTCCAATAACTTGGATGGGTGACCTTTGTAATTATCGTTCCCAAAAAAACGTAAATAATATTTTAATTATTTTTGAACATTTTCATATTTGCATACCTACGTACCTCGTAATGAAAAGGAGTGTGTTATCACGCACCAGATTTTTACTTATAAAATTAGACGAAAACAGTTGATTAAGGGGCCTAGTGCAATAAGTATAGTTTTTATTCAGTAAAAAGTCAAATATACATTATAAAGAAATTCCCATACCACATAATTACAAAGTTCATCAAAGCCGATATTAAAAAAAGATAAAAACAAACATTAATGCAAATTTTGCATTCGTACAAATCACAGCAATAACTATAAAAAGAAATCATAAAGACTGTAACAGTTTCTATCTATAAAATAACTTTTAAACTTTCTTTTAATACTAAGGGCGTCTTCACTTTCATTTGGAATTTTATTAAAAATCTTACATGTGTTAAAAAAGAAGTTTTTTTAATACAATGATTTTGAGTTTTCAGCTGGAAGCAGTCTATTTATAAAGGGTGTGTAATAACTATGATCTAATCTGTTACTAATAAAGAGAAAAGATTTTTAAAAGCAATATTTTATATATATTAATTTTCAAAATATTCTCTGCACGATAAGGCACATATAGATGAATAACATATTTTTGTAAAATTAATACTAGAGCTACATTTCGTGCACCCCAGTTTATTATTTCATATCTTATAGGTGAATACAAAATTGTATATTATAAGGAAATCATTATCTTTAAGATATAATGTTTATTTAAAAAACATAGATCATAACAAACAGATCTCAATTTTACACGAAGATACTTAATGTGAATATCCCAGTTCATGTTGAAATCATATTCAAATCCAAGAATCTTCATAGTGTCAGACAGGTTAAGTCTATCTAAAGAGGTTACATTATTATTCATTTTAACACTGGTTTTATGCATAAATAATATAGATACCATTTTATCTTTATTGTTATTAAGAAATTGTTTTTCAGGCCAGAATAAACAATTATCATAAATATTATCTGCCTAATTAAGAGCAGTTCAAAGGTTTTTCTGAAATTATTTGCATAACAAACAGAGCTAAAAATCGAATTGTTCAAATTTTGATATAGTTCCAAATATGATATAAGCGTTATTAAACATGATGTATAATATACAGTGAGCACGCAAAATCTGGAAACATTGAAATATAACCGAGCAGCGCCAGACAGGAGTAACGGAAATGTCCAGGTGGATCCTGGCCACATACATGATACATGAGGAGGTCCATTCCAAAAGTCGCCTTGTCCACTTTTCCATTTTTATGGGATTTTTTGTCTATGTATTTCATTTGTAAGTAGCTAGTATTCCAACTACTTTTCATTCTCCAAACCACGTTTTGTCCTGTGTAAAATATATACCGAAATGTGCGAATTATTCCAAAACTCGTCATGTTCGATTTAGAATTTGTTTAAAAGCTTGTCTTAACCTGCAAGACAATCATCAACACTCGTTTTGGCCATGCGACAAATCTACCATATTGTGTTTCTTACTTTTGTAGGCAAGAATGATAGTTGTACATATGGTTTCCTGCGGTGAATAATTTCTAATTATCGTTGTTCAAAAATTGCAATAACAACCATATTGTGCACATCAATGATAGTTGTGGAAACTCCTACAATAACACCCTGTGAATCAGGATAAGGTCGAAAGAAGATTAGTGATCCAAGTAAATGGAAGAAGTCCGTTGTCAAAGTATACAAGTTGGTACTTGGAGATTTATGTTTTCATAAGACAAATATGTAATATTGCAACTGAAAAGCTATTTCGTTGGAAGTACTTACTTTTGATTAGCTACTTCATTTATACGTATAATTCGTCATGTCAGACACGAATCATGCTGTCCACCACAATATCCAAAATGTTGACAATGGTAAAACCTACCGTTGTTTAACTCTCAAAATTAGAGACATTCAACAGTTCCATTCTTTGTTCTATGCGAATTATAGCAAAATCACATAAGATAATTTTATTTTAAAACATATTTCCACTGGAAAACGCAAGCGTGACTAATCTTAAAAACCAGAAGCTTCATGAAAGGGTGTTGCAATAAAATACTTCGTTCAATTTAAAGATACGGAGGCCTTCAAAATTTGGGTATGCCAGAACACCTTTCTGAATGTACTATAAGTCTTTACAGACAGAATTAAATACCGGTACCATGCCTATAGAACAACGTGGCGGTAGTAGATTGCAATCAAGTTATATAAAAAAAAACAAGAAGTGAAGAAATTTATTAAGAAATTGAATTGCGCAGAAGTACAGTATTGTCGTGGAAAAAGTAGCAGACAGTAATTATCATGCAATCTCTCAATAGTAAAAAACAACTTTCTTTCGTAATATTTTTACTACACAATATAACATTAGCTTTGGCACACCTACAGCAGATGTTTGCTCGCAATTCAATTAACCGAGAAGATTAAATGCGAAAAGGATAGTGATGCCAAAAATGTACTGAAAATGGAAAAAAGTGCATAAACTAAAAATTAATATTTTTTTCAACATATTCAGAGAAGAAAGTGACGAAATGGTGACGTTCTCCTATAACTGTCAAAAAATTTGGTTAACCCTAAAATACAAGATCAGATAGCGTATTATAGTAGACAACTATATACTTACAATTTCACTGTGGCTAAAGGTTCATGGCATACCAAACTGACTCAAAAAATGTCTCCATGTGCACGTGGATGGAGTATGAATTTCGACACATTTTAGAACTGAATGGTGCAATGATGATGAGCTAGATTTTTACAAACCGTTTGTTGAAATGCAGGAAGGTATGCCACCAAATGAGGAAGAAGCCCAAAACGACGAAGAAAGTGAATTATGTGAAAAGTGGTATAACGAAGAAGAAAATAAAATTACTACATAATTATTTATAAGTTACTAATAAAAGTATTGATCACAATTAGGTCTTGTTTTATAAAAAAATATAGTATTACACTTCTTTTGTAGATATAGCAACGTTACTTTTCAATAAAATTTTTATTTCAATCATTATGTTGTTCCACAACTTGTCTTATCGCGAATATCATTCCAAAACTTTCTTTATCCAAAATTAAAACAAGTTTTTCTAACATCCTATATAAAGAATTTTTCATTGAAAGTGGTTTTATTTTTAAAGAGACATTTTACTTCCATATCAACAAAAAATTGCCCTACAAATTCGAACAACGAATTCCATTTTTTCAGTTTTCTGAAAAGTTGCCTATACTGGACAAGGCGACTTTTGAAACGGACCTCCTCACATACATATGTACATATAAACGAATGAATTAAATAAAATTTTTGCACTTTGAGAAATTTTTACTTTGATAAAATATGTCCATTTTGAAGATTTTTGGGGTCAATTCTAAACCTCATTTAAGTATATAAATGAATCTTTGTATTATTTATATAAGTACCCCAATATTTATTATAAAGTTATGTGTACGTTAATAAAGTATATTTTCATAAATCAGCAGCTATTTGATTGTTTTAAATATTTGTATACTTTATTAATTAAGTATTTTTAAAAATATGTATGTAATTTGTATAAATATTTAATTAACTTCACTTCGTAATAAAATGCACGGCTTTATTTACAATGGTTCCCAGTATTTTCATTTTAGTTAGTTTTATACCTTTGGTATGAAATAACTATAATTTTCACCACCGTTCAATTTTATATAGTGTGTCCACCAGTGGCGGCTCGTGAGTTCTGAAAGAGGGTGGGCACAAATAACATCTTACCTATTTTTACTTTCTCTTACCTATATGAAATATAGAATAGAGAAAGTATTGTTTTCGTCCAAAATTTTCGATGTCAAAATTTTAGTGGAAATA
>JAHWXV010745572.1:0-10243 GCA_024586415.1 Phrixothrix hirtus | reverse complement strand
ATATAAAAAAACACAAGTTTAGTCGATATATTGAATACTATTGATTTTAGAAAAAAACTAAGGAAGCCATTGAATTCTACGTTAAAATATCTATAAGCTAGTTTTTGCCTTTTCAATATCATTAACCGTCCCCGAAATACGAAGTATGCTCCAAACGTGCAAATTTTCAATTTCGCCTTGTATCTCAAAAACAAAGGTGACTGTGAAAAATCTGATTACAGAATCTTTTGTTTCATTAAGAAGTAGCAACATGTCGTGAAAACCGCATCCCGCTGACTTTAAAAATAATGGAGATATCCCGCAATATCATCCAAATCTGGACACACTGTACAAATCAATAAAACTTGTAAAATGTTTCATTCAAAAATATCTATTGTGTTTATATCTTTTAAGCCATCTTCAGCTTCTACAGTTTTACAGCATCTGGCAATGATTGTAGTATTTAAAGAAGGCAATATAACAAGTGATGTTTGATAACCCTGTATATTATCATAAGAACCCATATTAAATTCTCAGTTTGACTTCGAATATAGATATTCAATTAATTATTTGCCAGATGCATGATGGTGCCACTCCCCACTGCAGTTTGAAAGCCAGAGTTTTTAAAAGAATAATTTCTGGGATGGTAGAGAAAATAATGCTTTTGTTTCATGGATTTTGGGGAACAATGCAATCAATAATTTATAAAGTGTCAATAAATAAAAAAGATTGACTTTGACAATGATTAGCATTTATTTTGAAGGCAAATGCAATTATATATTGAAAATGAGGGAAATCATTTTGAAAATCTATTGTAATTTTTTACTTCTATCATATCTTTTTGCCACATTTTGTTAATAATTTTTACTTTACTGTTGCTGTTAATTCCCCTTTTTTTTGAAAAGCAATCTAAGAATAAAAACTTCTAAAATAACTTGTTTTGAATAATAAAAAGAGCATATTTACATATTCCAAATAAATGCACTATCTAATTTATTTATTTTTATTAGAGTTAGGCAGCTTTAAACCCTATCTTGAGGTCAAACGTCTGTGTGAAGGTATGACGAGCCTGACATTTGTTTTAAACACTTAACTTGTTTTGACTTAAAAATTCCAAGGAAGTGTATAATGATTCAAAAAAATATTTCACAAATGATGCATTTTACAAAAAAACCACTATTATCTAGTTCTAAATTTGTTAGCAGTGATGTAACACTAATAATTTCACATGATGGAGGTTTGCGGGACATGAGAGGACAGTGGTGGTCATTGGTGGGTCATATAGAAGGTTTGTATTACACTTAATTTGTTTCTACAAATGATTATCTATTAAAATAATTTTACAAATAACTAAGAATGAGTATAAATCAACTAAGTAACATATAAAAATGGACCATAACTTTCATAGTTACAGTAAATTACAATAATTCAACAATGTTGTCTAAAGATTGTCAATTATGGAACACACCATTGGTAAGCTTCACTATGGTAATGTTTTATGACCATCTATTGTATTTTGCTGATTATCAACCCCTCATGACAATCTTGCAAACCGTTGATGGTATTTGGATGCATTAATATTCAATCATCAATTGCTATATAGTGGCATAGCTGGTAACTTCAATACAAATCTAAGGCATTATAATATATTGCTGATATGTTTAATAATGTTGTGCTGCTACTATTTAACAAAGTGTCATCACGGCCAACAATTTTGGAACTAGATTATAAAATACAGTTTCAACAAAAATGAATAATTCATTTTTGCAAGAAACATAAATAACAGTACTATTATTTAAGCATTCATTTTTTCAACCACCGATGGTCCATAAAACAAAGCCAAATATAAATAACCAAATTAATTTACTACCAAAAGTTAGGTAGAAACATGGTGACTAATTGATGTAATCACTGTGAAGATTGAGGTATTTGTCATATTTGCAGACGACAAGCTTTGCAATCCCCTCTTGGGACAATGTTGTCATCAGTGAGTTGACATGGGCCTTAACGCTGTTTTGAAGATCGTTATTGCTCACAAACTTCTGCACTCCTAGTCACTTTTTCAGTTAAAGAAAGAGGTAAAAATCTTCAGTTGCTGCAGACCTGAGTCCTTCTCCCCTTCCATGTGAACATCACTTCAGCTTTCCTTAAATTTCCTACATCATTCAGCTGCACTATTCCCTTCTGCTTGAAGAAACCGAATTACACTATGCAATTTGCATTTAACGAGAGAATCAATCGTTACAGCTGTTTACATGCTTGCAACTCAGCTCACAATGATGTAATGATGTTAGAAGTTTCAAAGACTATTGTGAGGGCATGTTGAGTTGCCCTCTGTGCATTCCTGCCTCTTGCCACTCCTTTGACTGTTTATGTGCACAATCTGAAGTTGAAACAAACAGCCAACATTTTTAAGATGAACTGATAATGGCATTTTATGAATTTCCAAATTCACCCAAAGTGTATTTCACAGTTCATAATAAAATACCACCACTTATAACAGCATTTTCTGGTCCTACACCCTTGAAGAAAGTATAATGGATAATTTCCTGAATAAATTGATTTGCTCCGGCCGACTACAGTGGAATCGGGGTAGGTTTTACTATCACGAGAAATTCTGGGAAGTTAGAATTCAGCAATTTTTTTGCAACAGTCGATAATTAATCACAAACAAGGGGTAAGATAGTCTCCTAAAAGAGCCCCACTTTATCTTTTTATGGTATTTAATGGATATTGGTAATCGGGAGATAAAGAGACCGACCTCCAATGCTTTCACTTATTATGACGCTATAATTGATTTACATTAAATTATTCTTTTCTATACACATCGCTGGGTCTCACTCTCGATCAAGTAGAATTACGACGGCTTACCCAACTTATTAAAAACTAGAAAAATGATGACTAATTCCTGAAAGAAAATATAAATTATTGTCATGTGTCTACATGTAATAAAATAAGATTTGCATAAAGAAGTTAAATATAATAAGCAATAAAATAGATTCTACAATACGAAAAGTACAAGTTCTCCTACAAGTAATTAACGGGAGCAAATAAGTACTACTGCTAAATCAAGCGGCCCTTGTCTTCCTAAAATTAACTATACTAGTTGAACAAGAGAGATTGGCTTTAAAGACCCTAAATATTATAAAACATTAATCGGTCACAAACATTTAGTCTTTTAAATTTTGATTTTACATATTTGTCCGGTAGTTCTATGTGATCATTTGGTTTGTCCCAACCGGAATGATTTAGGTAGAGGCAGACATTGACGGAAGTTAAATTAACGAAAGTTTATCATTTACTTGGTGATCTGAAGCTTACGGTATTCTCGGAGAAATTGGAAATTACAGCTGATGGTCTCGGATAATAAGTTTATTGTATCGATGATATAACTTACTCAAAATTAACCCTTTTGGTTTCAATCAATAGGAAGTTGGAATTGGACCTTTATTAGAAATTCGCCCTAGGCAGAAACAGATCAAGTGGATACTACTTAATCCCTTAAATTGACATCTGGGTACTCTTCAACTATATACGAATTATCCTGACAACATGCACTACTACAAGTAAACTGTACTTGTTGCTTTCTTGAAAGGTATTCGAGAAGTGAGGTATTTCTCATTGAAATTGAAGGGGAGAATGACGAGAGCGGTCCATGTATATTTTTAAACTGGCCTTCAAGCGACGATTTTGAATATTTGTTTATTTAACAAAATGCTTCTAATTTTTATAACATGTAACTTAGGACTTTAAGCTTTTCATAATTCTTTGTAAAATGGCATTATATTATTTATAAATTTATAAAGCAAATTATGACGTTTATAAATAAGCAATCAAGTTGTAAGATTTTCAGACGCACTTATACACTATAAACAACATTGATATACAACATGTACAAGGGTGTTTCATTTTCAATGGGATTCTGGGTTATCTTGGTTGCTACTGAAGATAGAAAGTTTTCGTGAACTGTTCTATTTTTTTAAAACATATTCATTGCCACAAACCAAATTTTGATATTTCTTATCATTTTTAGTAATCATCTTTAAATACAAGAATCCATTTGTATTTTGCAATAAATATTTATACTTATCTTCGAAGTGTTATTGCATCTGAAAAACTGTCAGGTAAAATATCAAAATGTGGGACAATAATCTATAATATTGAATTTTTAATTCTTTTCTTAAAAACTGGATTTCTCTGCTTTATGTATATATGAGTATGCCTCTATTATATGATCCCCTTTGTATGAATTATAAGTTAGGTTTTGAAAGAATTCAGAATAGATTTTGCAAATATGTATCTATGAGCTTAGGTGTTCCTAATGTTGTCCATAACCAGAGCTCACAATATCAGCCCAAAAAATTAATACCAATATTTAATATATTTTATTTTTGAAACCAGACCCGGTATTAATACTGATATTTGTAGAAAAAAGATTCTAATTAGACTGTTATAATTAGGGATAATATATTAGAAAGAAAGTAAAACGAAAAATATATTTCATAAGTTAATAAATTATATAAGAAAAAATAATATGGTTCAAACTATATACATTACAACTTTAATAATCTGGATAGAAACATTTTTTACCCTGTCCAGAAAATCAAGTTTGTCCATATTGGGGGCAATATTTAGAAACTAGTTTTTTCAAAAAGAAATATGCTGTTCATATATTACAAGTTTGAACAAAATTGGATAAATTAGTAGTGACTGTACAGAGTGTCTAAAAATTAGACGCCTACAAAAACTAGAGCAGTTCATGAACCGCACAACAAAATTATCTTATTATTAATTTTTTTCTAAAATGCATAGTATAAAATGATATTAATAATTACAATTTCAAATCCAACCTATAAACTTACCATCATATTGTTGACCTGATGTGCCGATGAATAATGCTAGGCTGATATCACTGCAGTGGAGAATAAGCTTTAGTCTATCACAAATGTTTGTGCTTATAAGACACATTCTTAAAATTATTAAAAATGTTTACATTACAAGAATACAATGATTTATATGGGGACTATATTTATAATATAATATTCTTTTTATACTTGTTAATATTGAAGTGTGTCATTTACACATTGACTGCAGTTGTTGAAATTTCATTTCAATAGCTAGTGTGGTAGAAATTGATGACTGTCATTTGTTATAAATATACACATTATAAAATAGCATGCCATAATGTATTTCTATATAAAAAATCAATGTTACCTTAAAACATAATTGAATTGTCAATGCATAATTCGTACATGGTACGCAGTTTGCACAATAAAGTTCTATTTTCAATTTATTTCAAAACTTCGTAGAAAAAATAGTATATGCAACACGTGGAAGAAGGCATTTCAACTGCGAGCAGTTGAAATGCAACTTCTTCCACTTGTTGCTTAATATACTATTTCATTTATTTTTAATTTTCTCCTTTCTCTATAACATTATTTTAGCTTAAACTGCATTTATTAAACAATGGGAATATCTTAGTAAGGTATGAAACTGTGGTATTTAATTCGTTTTGATGATATAATCGAGAATATGTAAATATTATAAGTTTGGCTTTATTAATTTAATGTAGATGCAGTCAGTTTCATTTAATTTTTAATTTTAATCGTTTTAGATTAGACAAAGTGAATACGGATAGAATTTTGTATTCTATGCTGGGATGCATATTTCCCTAATAAGAATCTGCTCACTGAAGTTCAGTTTAAAATATTATGGTATTAAGCACAGCAAATGAATCGTGATGCATGGGTATCTCAATTGGAAGTCTAGTATATCACATGTGAAGTGCACCACAGCCAACATGTTAAAACTACAGTTCTTTAAATTATGATTTTATTCAAAATTTTTCATTTTCTGAATTAAATTTGTTTATAATTTTTAATAATCAGTATGTTTGGAAATGTTATTCTGCACTCACACATTTGTCCTACTCATCTTTAGCTCATGGGATAAACTTTTTCAGTCTTGCAAAAAATGCCACATTTCATACTTGTATGAGAATAAACTAATCTGCTCGATCAATATAACAAAAGAATAAATGTTGCTAAACTGACATTTGAATTATTTTGATTTTGATTCTCAATTTTGCTATTTTACATAACTTGTTTTAGTCTCAACAAGAATTTTAGTTTTCAGTTCAGTTTCAATTGTCTTGCAATGAGATTATATTATCAAACATTGTAAAAATAAATCAAGGGCTAAATTTATGCAAAAAAAAATCAAAAAATTTCTTACCTTTTTTCAACAACATAATCATCATTATCTTCAATGCGCACACTTCCAACTAAAGCATAATTCATTAAATCGTCTTCTGATTTTCTTTCAAATGAAGTATATAGTTTTGAATTGTCTAGTGCAGTATTATTCGTACTTTCTAAATTCAATTCATTTCTTTCAGTATTATCTGTTGTATTTAAATCAGTTGTGCTATGGGTTGAGTCACGCCTACTACTGCTTGATTTACTTGTTGATTGTTCTTTACTAAACATTTTTGTACTTTTCTTAGATTTACTTTTGTCAGATTGTTCATTTTTTGTATGCTTTTCACTACTTTTTCTAGAATGTCTAGTAGATGATTCATTTGAATATAAATTTTCTAATGGTGAAGAATGTTGAAAACTCGATGAAGTTGGACTTTCTACAATTTGATTAGATAATATGTTTATAGATTTTTTTATGGCCAGCTGTTGAGGTTTTACATCTTCAACTATTTGTAATTTTTTTGGAGATACAGCATATGGAGTTGTAGGTATATCTAATAAATATTCAAATGGAGTAAATGCCAATAATTTTTCCACTTCACAGTCAGTTTCAGCAATATATACATTTGCAGAAAATTTTTTTGTCAGAATTTCAAAATTGTAATCGCTTAATTTACGATTACACTTTTTCGCATAATCATGTTTAATTTCAAGCGTATAATCTACAAAAGTTTTTATATCAAATTCTTCGCTATAGTTGAAGTCGCCAACAGTTCCCGAAATATTTTTTAAATCAGTGGTTGAATCTAATCTAGATTCAATTTCTTTTCTGGTTAAATTTTCCTGGCCTAATGACAAATCTAAAGGTTCATCTTCTTCTGTTACTATATTGTCATATTTTTCATTTAAATGGATTCCAATTTTTGTTTTATCTATTTCTTTGTTTACTATATTACTATCACTTTTAATATCACAAGTTTTATTTTCTATATTTTCATCTTTATTTTCATTTAATAATTTGCAATGTGCATTAACTTCTGATTTTTCTGATTTTTGTTTTGTTTTAGTTTTATGATTGCTATCTAAGCAATCACTACTGCTTTTTATAGAACAAGATTTACTTTTACTCGAAGATTTACTTTTATCATCATTTTTATTTTTTTTATTTTCAGTGCTTGAAGTACTATCTTTTTTTAAATTAATAGGTGTGCTTTTGGATTTAACTTTACTATGCTCATTTTTACTTTTATTCGGCAAACTTCTATTTTTTTGAGAAGTAGATATAATTTCTTCATTCTTTTTATTTTTATATTCAGTACTTGTTTCTTGTACTTTAGAATTTTTATCTTCTTTTGGAGATATTTTGCACTCTTGAATTTTTTTAGTTTCTTTACTTGGTATTTCATGTATACTAACTGATGGTGAATCTTCTGGACCAGTTTTTAATTCTTTATTATCACTATTTTCTTTTATAATTGTAGAATGTTCTAAAACAAAAGAGTATATATATATTTAAAATTTAAATAATTCTTTATCAGCTTGTTTTATTTTATAACAATTAAGAATTAACAAAATTGCTATTAATCATTTATGGTTATTAAAAACAACAAATTTTGACTTTACATAATAATAAATATTAGGTATATAAATTTATTTTTTAAAAGTTGTAATACATCAGATAATTAATACTTTAATTGTTAATTACATCACATTGGTTTCATTTATACCAGTGATCAATACTGTTTGAATGTGTCACTTTGTACCAATAGTAAATAATGCCGCTCTTTATTCTTATATTTTGTACACAGTAGGTTAGAATATTACTCATTACTTGTGCATTTGTAAGGTATGAATTATTTGTCATTGTTTTATTAAACACTTGAAATCAGTTGTGTTTAGAACTTTTACTTTTTTAAAAGTATATTGCTGAGTTAAAATCGAGCCTCTATGTTAGATGTCAATTTATTTGCTGACATTATATTGCGTGGCCCATATCGACTATAACCGCAAATTTACTTTTACTTGCTGAATTAAATTTATTTAATTAATAACTCCTTCCATGCTAATACAGAAAATATTTCTTTTTTATAGAGTTTAAATATCAAATCACTTTAACCTGGGGTGCAACTTCATTTTGAGTACATTTTAATTTGTTTTATTCAAAATTTTCAACTCAGGACGTGCCTGACATTGACACACTTGATAAATAAATTGATATAAATACTCTTTTTAAATTTAAAATAAACAACAAAATTTTATTTCATACCAATAAAAATTAAACACAAACATAAAAATCAAATTTAAAACTCTAATAAGAAAAAACTATTAATTGTAATGTTGAGAACCAATTGACTTCCAAATGCTTCTATAATCCAACCTAAATTAGCCCAAGATAGACCTCACAGTTTGGTATTTATGTAAAATTCTAATTTATAAACAGTTTTAATTTTCTTTAAATGACAATGCTTTTATATTTTTCTTGAACTTACAAAACCGAGATGGCAATGGTGGTTACCAAATCTAGTAATATGGATTCTTTTGTTTGCAAGTTCAAATTAATATGCGATTTTATTATTTTACAAGGACAGAAATAGGAGAATATACCAAGAAAATAGAAAATCTAGATTTAGTGGACCATATGGTACAAATAATATACTATCAAACAGAAGAGAACAACAAAAACCACTACACGCTACTAGGATAATAAACACACATAACACAAACAACTTTATAGAATGCCTAAAAAGGACAAATTGGGAACCAATGTATACAAATGAGGCCATAAGACACACCATCACTAACATTATACAAAACATTAAAAAGCAAATACAAAAAACAGACTGAAGAATTAGTAGAAAAAGAGAATGCTGGAAAGATAATAAATGCAGAAAACAAAACAAAACAAATCTGGAAAATTATAAACAACATAATCAAACCCAAAACAAAAGATACTCAAAGCAGTACTTTCTCCTGATGACCTAAACACTACTTCGTAATAGTGGCAGAAATACTAGATAAAGATATCATACCAACAAAAACCAAGCACTAAATTATTACAGGAAGTAAAAATAATGAATAAGTACACTATATTCCTCAGTCCAACAACAACTGAAGAAATCTAAGATATTGTTACCAATCTAAAATCAAAAAATTCTCAGGACATAATATACAGCCTCTCAGTATGTCTACTGAAGAAAAGCATAGGGGAATTATCAGAGCCACTTAACTATTTCATTAATAAATGCCTTGAACAAGGATACTTCTCACTTCCCAAATCAACTAAAATCAGCCAAAATCATACCTGTTTACAAAAAACAGGATGAAAACAGAGAAACCAATAATACTTCCAACATTATCGAAAAGTTTTGAAACCATCATCAAAAACAGAACAGAAAAAGTTCAAAATAACAGCCATAACAGAAATGATAAAATTAACTATAGAGGCTTTAGAACAAAAAGAAGATATCAGGTTGACATTGTTTGACCTCAGTAAAGCATGACTGTGTAAACCGTAACATCCTTTTATTAAGCTATAACACTATAGAATAGGAAATAAAGCTAATGACATACTGGCATCCTATTTAGAAAACAGGAACCAAATAGTACAATGGAAAGATCAAACATCCACAAAATCAAAAAGTTTCAACTCCATAGGAGTATCATAAGAATTCACACTAGGATCTACATTTTACAGAGTATATAATAATGACATCATAAATAATATAAAAGCACAATAAATAATAATATATCCGTATGTTACAACACTAATAAAGATGCGAAAATATGGCTCTCAGCAAACAAGCTAACAGTAAATGAAAAGATAAGACAAAACTTAATGATATCTACAAAATCAAATCACAACAAAATTCTTGATTCTAGACTTCACCATTGACAAAACACTGACATGGACACAACACTTTAACATGCTAAGTAAAAAAGCTAGAAACAGCTATTTTCTACATAAGAGTTACATATATCATCAACAATATGCTGTTATAATCACATACCATGCACATATGGATATATGGCATATAATAATAATAATAATAATATTTATTTAACTA
>JAHWXV010745560.1:0-10409 GCA_024586415.1 Phrixothrix hirtus | reverse complement strand
AATTAATATTTAGTTTATTAATCCAAAGGCAAAGCAATGAATTAATGTAAGCAAACTGTTGGAAAAAGCCAAATGTATAGAAAATTTCAGCAGATGTTAAGAAAACATTAAATCAAATTCAAAATAAACTTTTAACCCAGTCCCTAGAAACTACGCGACGTTCAACATTGTGCGCTGAACGAATCATAGTTAATAACCAAAAGTGTTTAAATAATACTAATAACATTAAATTGAATCTTTTAAGCAATGTGGAAGAAAATCGATTAGAACCAAATGTTGACTCTGAAACTTTCGAAAATGTTTATAATGTCGGGACAGAAAATACTATTTCTACTATTGAAAATAAAAAAAGTAGTAATTCAACAAATTTATGCTTCAAATTAAAATTATGGGCTAGAACATACAATGTAACTCATTCTGCTTTAAATGATATTTTGAAAATTTTGACTTCTATTCATCAAAAATTACTACTAAATAGCAAAACATTACTAGGCACACATTTGAAAACTACAAATAAAGTTTTAAACACAGGAGACTATTGTCATTTTGGTCATTTAAATGGCTTAAAAAATTAGTACAAATATTGAACTAAATTTTAATATTCATGGGATTCTTTTGTTTAAAAGTAACCATTTGCAGTTATGGCCTATAGTGTGCATAGTAAATAATCATCAAAGTAACCCTTTTATGGTTGGTATATTTGCAGGTATTTCAAAACCTAAACCATTGAATGAATATTTAGAAGATTTCATTGCAGAGCTGCAATTCTTATTAGAGAATGGTTTTGAATTTTATCAAAAACATTATTCCTTTAAGATATGATCTTTCATATGTGAAGAGCTAGGAAGAGCATATGTAAAATGCGTTAAATCCCATACAGGATATTCATCGTATAATAGCCGCATAATCGTGGGAGCATATTTTAATGGCAGAATTATTCTAAAGAATCTTAATTGTCCAAAACGAACTAATGAGTCATTTATTCAAAACCTAGATGATGATCATCATTTGGGGAATTCACCACTTTTATCTTTAAACATTAATATGATAGCATCTTTTCCCATTGACTATATGCATTATTGCGCGTGTTTGGGTGTGATGAAAAAATTGTTAAATACTTGCGTAGGTGGTAATTTGCGTGTTATTATTGATCTCTCGGATTGTTTAAAATCACTTGCAAAGAATACGCCTGTAGAAATATATAGAAAACCAAGATCATTATCTGAATTATCTCAATGGAAAGCTATGAATTTGGGCCATTTATATTATATACAGGTCCTATTGTTCTTCAAAATAAAGTGGATATAGCGATCTTGGAACACTTTTTACTATTCCATTACTCTATGCAAGTTTTACTCTGCAGGACCAATATTGAAAGCCACGGGCTTAACTTACCCAGAACATTATTGTATAATTTTGTAAAACACTGTGAATACATCTATGATTCAGAATTTTATGTGTACAATGTACATGCCTTATTACATTTAACTGATGACGCCGAACTTTATGGCGATTTAAACTCAATTTCTTCATTTCAATATGAAAATTATTTAGGGAAATTAAAATCTTTAGTGCATTCCCCACATCGTGTGCTACAACAAATTCATTGTAGAATAAATAAAATGAGTGGGGCGTAGCTCTGGATGTAGGAATGGGGGCGCAGTCCTAGTTGTAAGTGATGGGGCCCCAATTTATATATAAAAAGTGAACGCATACGCCATCTATGGGTGTAGCTATGTAGTTATCGGGGTTTGAGGCTTTGCTAACCAAAAAGTGAAAGTATACCCCGCCTATGAGTGTAGCGATGTAGTTTTTGTTGCAAGTTGAAGTCTTGGATAATTAAAAAAATTTAAATCCGTGCACCATCTAACCTTGTAAAAATTATTATTTAAATTTATTTAAGTACTAGAATTATGGCGCTAAAATATTAAAATTTTAACTTAAGAGAAAAAATAAAAAATATCTAACAAAAATAATTTAATATTCAAACTTAAACTTAAGCACTTATGAGGTTAAAAATAACGTCGCGTATGCCCCACTAAAATTCAAAAATAATTTAATATTCAAAATTAAACTTAAGAATTTATCAGGTTAAAAATGACGTCACGTATGCCCGGCTAACATTCAAAAATATTTTAATAAAAATATAATTTTTAAAAGTTAATTAAGATGCTTATACCTAATCATAAACATATATAATAAAACGCTATATAACGATATGAGTTACTGAAACTTTTATAGGTAGCGGTGTCTTCAAAATCCTTTTCATCATTATCGTTGATTTTATAAAACATTTCACGATTTGCATTATAAAATTTCGATTTCATGTAATTTTTGCTGGATATTAAGGCGATCCACGCATGTACAATACCGATATCATCAGTAGCACATATTACAACTGTATTATCTTTAGGCATTGGAAAAACGGAATCGAAGTTAACGTGATCAGTTCCATAAATGAAATTAATAATGCATCGTATGCGAATGATAGGTTTTAACTCAAAAAAAATGTAAGTCCCAACTCCAGAAACTTTTGGTCTCCAGATCTTTTATCACTTAGCAAATAACGCGAACAATTTATTAGCGGTTCAATGCACGCATTGCAATGCGTTTGCAAATAACTTAGATTTTTTACATCTTTGACGATGTTATCGGAGTCCACCACTGTTTCCATCGAAAATGACGTGGTGAGTTTGCGGCTTAACAACAACTAGATAATTTAAAAAATATTTTTTGCTAAGTTCAAATTTAAGTGAAATAATCCCCCCCCCTCTCTTCACCTCCACGCAACAATATTCTGATCGAGGGCCGAGTGACCTTGTGCTTCATTTAACCTATAATCATTTGAAAAAATGTTAATTCTAGCCGCGAATCGTAAAATTTACACGCGTTCTTATGAAAAAAGAACACAACCTTAAGGAATGGGAGCAATTTGCGGACTCATCCGCTGCGGGCGCGTTGGCAGACAATGCTAGTGGTATTGCTAAAGCAATTAATCACGCCAAAGCTATAAAAAAGCTGCAGGTGGAAACTGAAAGACATGATAAAATTTTGGACGCGGCTGCTATTGGAAAGAAAGGCAATGGGAGTTATTTAAGACCTTATAAGAGTGGTAGCGCTCTATTTCTAAGCTCTCCTCTACCGACATGTAATAATTCAAAAAACTCCTAAAGTTACACCGACGAGCGCTGACCGATGTGGATTTAAAAAAGTACGCAAAAAATATTCCCTACTTCAGAGGTGTATTTATGAGCAACAATTTACCTAAGAAGCCGTGGACTCGTGAATGCCCAATAATTAATTAGGACAATCAAGAGGGGCCTGGGACTCACTGGACTTGCTATAAGAAGAATAAGAGCAATTTTTTCTATTATGATAGCTTTGGAGGCCCTGTACCTCCTTAAGAAGTGCTAGACTACTTTCGGGGCTGTAAAATTCATTATAATTATGAGCGCAAGCAAGACTTTAACGCGGTGGTTTGCGGTCATTTATGTTTAAATTTTCTATATAAGTAAATGTTGCTGAGTGATATTCATTAGTTAGCAGTACCATATGTTATGGCAAGAACGTTCAGTATAACAGATACGGGTAACAAAGCTATACCGCTGATTTATCCTATAGGGAAGCGGATAATCGTTACACATACGTATTAGGGTTGATTGGTTTTAACGGTGCAAACTCAATATGAAATATTACAGAAGAAAATGATAAATTCAACTTCATTGACAATGAGAAAAATGAAGGAACAATAGATTCCGCATGGCGCGTACGAAATTGACGATATAAGCGAATATATAAATCATGGTCGTTTGAAATTGTTTAATACAAATGCGGATAGATTTCATGTAAGAGCGAATTCAAACACTTACAAGTGCGAGTAGAAGTGTGCGTGCGACGTTGATTTTAGAAAACCTCAAAGTATCGTGTGTATCCTAGGCTTTAAATCCAAACCATTAAAAGCAAACATACATCACACTTCTTCAGAAGTCATTGTAATATCAAAGCACACGCATGTTAATGTAGAGTGCGACATTATAAAAGGAGCGTGTAGAAACGGCGAACCAGTACACACTATATACGAATTTGGCATCTCTGACATAGCTCCAAGTCACAGTGTCAATCTTAAACCTGTCAATCCACCATTCTTGGAAATTAACACGGAGACTATAAGAAAAATTTCCATCGATCTGGTAGACCAGTTGGGTCGACCTATTGACTTTGGCGACGAGCCGTTCTCGGTGTGCCTAGCGCTACAGAAGTTTGAACTTAAGAAGGGGGTCTCAGATTTAGAAGTCAATCACTGAGCCCCTGTAATATCAGCCTAGCACCGTTATTGATGTTAAGGAATACGACTACAGTGCAAAGGATGACTATAAAAGAAATAGCTCAAATCTACAAGTACCTTTGTTGGAAATCTACTTTTGATAGAGAGAGAGAGACGCCGTTCTAAAGAGTTACTATCACATGCTGAAAAATAATTTCTAAGGTCGATTGGAGTTAGAACAAGATAAAAACAATGTCTCAACTTAATGTCTTCAAGAACTATACTTACGATGATGACATTGTGGAGCTGTATACTTATGATCCCTACGACTCTAGAACATAAGAACATTCAAACGAAGTAAGAATTTTAATTCAAAGTCAAGAACTAATAACAAATACGCACAATAGTTATATCTATATTAGCGGATCGGCAAAGGAAAACAAGCTACCGGAAGCTGAAAGTAAGGAATACGAGTTTCCAAAAATGTTCCATGCTTCTTGTTCGAGAAAATACGCTATGGGCGGAAAAAGAATCGATTCCTGCAAAATGCCCAGAATTATGAGTGTCCTCAAAGGTTATGCATCATACACGTCTGATGATCTGAACATGTTAAATTTAACCGGATGGACCATCGAAAATACTGTAAATAACTATTTTCAATACGATCCACTTGAAAAGCGCTTCGATATCTGCATACCTTTAAAACATATGCTAGGGTTTTGCGAGATGTACAAAAAACCGATTATTAACATGCGTCAAGAGCTGGTCTTAATAATGGCTAGAATGTGACAGAAATTAGTTTGAAAATGCCTCATTTAACGCTTAGCGATCAAGTCAAACTCAATTTATACGATTCCCTTGATAAAAACTCGAAAATTTCTTTACCTTTTCGTCGCTGGGAGAGTTACGAGCTACCTGCAATTAAAAATGCTAAAATGGATATTTGGCCAATAAAAACGTCTATTAATTTTGAAAAACCTCGTTGGGTGCTGATTGACTTTCAAGAAGACCAGAAAAACATCAAATATGTGGATGCATCAATATTTAAACACTTGGACGTCACACATTTATCGTTTCATTTGAATACAGAAAAGTACCCGTACGAACATATGCAACTGGACTTTCAAAAAAACAGTTATGCTCAGGCATACCTTAACTACGCAAACTTTCAACGTGACTACTATGAAAGAGAGAGAAGTTCTCATCTATTCAGCAACAAGCAGTTCAAGGATTGCCCTGTATTCGTAATCGATTGTTCCAAGCAAAATGAAAATTTTAAGAACTCCACCGTTGACATTAAGTTAGAGATGGAGACGTTGAAAAGCTTTCCGCAAGGTGCAGTCGCCTATTGCCTGATATTGTACGATACAATTATTGAATATAATTCTATTACTTCAGAAGTTAAAGAAATATAAACTTATAATTAGTTTAAAATAGAATATATTATGTGTATTTTATTTTAAAAATAGAATGTAATTATCATTATTTTAATAAGACATTTTATGCGTAGTACTTTGGCGTGTTTTTTATGAGATATAAAAGCGGTAGTTATAAATTCTTTGAGGTTAGTAGTTTGGTAACTTACGCCATGAAGATGGTATAGAAAAAGTGTTCTTTGCCCATATTTAACTTTGATAACATAGATGAGAAAAGCGATAACAAAGATGGTAATCATGGGGAGTTGTTGAGCAACAATATACGCTTCATCATATCCGGTCCTTCGAATTGCGTCACATGACGCTGCTTATCAACGTAAACGGATTAAAATTTAAAAATATCTACATTTTCTCAAATTCGCTTCATCAACCTAAAATACAAATTTCTAGAACAAATATTAAAACCGATAAAAGGTGTAATTACTTTTTGTTTAATAAAAATGAGCGTATTCTGACTCCTTGGGAAATTAAGTCCAATTCTGTGTTTATTTTCGATGACATCGCCTGCCCATTCGAGCGTATTTTAGCATGGGCAGACATAATACGGTAGACTGGTACTATCTCTGTCAGACATATACAAGAATTCGTAGTTCGTGGTAAGGCTAACATGTTAGTACTAGTTAAGTAGGACGATCTAAATTTAAAGCACGTTTATGAAGATCAATTGGAACTGATATGCGTTACGATGAATTTAGAGAAATCTGTTCAAAGTGCTGGCAAGACGCTTACGGCTTTCTCAGTATTCACAAAGATTTCGACATTAAAGCCGGCAGATATAGAAAAGGTTCCAATCAGTATATAATCAACAACTAAAGTAGAAAAATGTTTTAATCTTGTATACAGCTTCTTCGTGAACAGACTCACCTACCTACTGACTACCTGTTAAGTCATGTAACAGCTCTGTTATAAGCCGTTCAAAGCTGTTCTGGAGCTGTTAAAAGCTGTTCGGAAGCCGTTCCGGAGTTGTTCCTAAGCCGTTCAAAGTTGTTTCGAAGCTGTTAAAAGCTGTTCCGAAGCCGTTCAAGGTGTTCCGGAGCTGTTCCGAAGCTGTTATCAAGAGCGAAGCAGTAAATATGGATGCAAAAGAGAAAAAGTTAAAACGTAAAATTATTGAAGCTCGCGCTGCTGTAAAACGAAAATATCAAGCATTACAGTGAAGACAACTAAACACAAAGACACTTATAGAAAAAACTTATAAACCCATTATAAAACCTCTTGCAGAAATTGCTTCTAAAATTAATCAACAACTACTACAAAAGCAACTCGAATACTAAAGTTTTTATTTCCACTAACATCTTCTTCGTGTTTGCGAGCGAGACCAGCTCCTAACGATGGTAATGATGAGATTAGATTTCTTCTCGCCGTATTAATAGGCGCCATAGGTCAATCATCTACTCCGTCACCACCGCTGTCCCCTTCAACTCGTGCCAATTTGGCAACGTTACTACCCATGCTGGAAGAGCCCGGTGCTGATGCCTTCTTCGAACAATATGCGGAACTACCTCGGTACTATCTCGAACTTACGATTAGAGATACCGAGAACATAACTGATACCAGATATGGAATTACGTATAATATCAATGACAACAAGTGGAAAATCGATAAAGATGCTGTAGAAATTGTAGGCAACGATCTAATTATTAAAGGACATAAATACTGAAGGCACGTCTGGCTTATATGAATTGTTGATTATGAAGAAACCGAATTTGTCACAAGTTACACAAGCTAATAGAGCCAACTATAGAAAAATAATATTAAGTACAAATGTTATAAGACGTGATTATAGTTCTCTTGGTCAAATTAAGGCAAATAAGTCTCATAGGTATGTAAATGTAATTAAACCTGTATTGTACGAAGGTGAAAGACAAGAAATGTCAGCTACTTCAGCAGCATACCAAGCAAAAAGAAAACTCATAAAAGTATCAGTGGCGGTGAACCAGAGTACAACTATTGGGACAGAGTTCACGAATTAATCGATAAATTACCCCTATTTTGGACTGAAAAACTTGCATACAGGTCACAATAACGAAATAATAGCAATTTTAGTAGAGCTAGCCAAGAGCGGTGACATATACATGCCAACAAATAACGACTCTTACCTGTAGGTCATCAATAAGTTTTAGATATTTCCTAAAGTAATAATGTATCAACAACAAATCGTAAAAGAACTGCATAAACCTACTAGAAGAAGCTATCCTCGAAGGCGTACAATAATTAAGGGGCTAGATGAGTCATATCAAGCAAATTTAACCGAATTCATATCTTACGCCAAATAAAATAAAGGTACATTTTAGTGACCATCGACTGTTATTCGAAATTTTTATGAATTCGCCCGTTAAAATCAAATACCGGTTAATATGTTACTAAAGCTATGACTTCGATTTTAAAAAATGATGTGCGGCGTATTACTTAAAATTTGCAGACTGATAACGGCAAAGAGATTTACAACGATAAATTTGCAAAGTTAATGAAGACCTATAATATCAATCATTACTCAACTTATTCAACGAAGAAAGTTGCAATGGGAGAACGCGTTATTATAACCATTAAATAAGATTTATATAAAACATTTAGTCTGCTCAGAAAATATCATTGGATCGATGTGTTGGATGATGTCACCAAAAACTATAACAATTGTAGACGTCGAACTATTGGAATGAAGACTGCTGACGTCACTTCTAATACGAAACTCGATCAAGTATACAATCATTTGAAGATATTCGGCAAACATCGGTACAAAGTGGGTGATCTAGTTTAGAATCAGCAGAATTAGAAGCCTTTTTGAAAAAGGATTTACGCCCAATTGGTCCACCGAGCTGTTTAAATTTACCAAAATTCAAATTACCAACCCCTTGACCTATACACTGGTCGACATGCAGAATAAGACTATCCTTGGCGGCTTTTATGATCACGATCTCTAGAAAACTTCACGATGATGTCTACCTAGTCGAAAACGTGCTTAAACGTAAAGGAAAGAAGGTTTAATCAAATCTCTTGGATTTCCGAAACCTACGTGGGAAGATGCTTCTGTTTTACTTAGTTAGTTCTTAAGTTTGACTTCTATAATAGTTAAGTAAAGTAAAAGAAAAAAAATGAACATAGGGCGTTTATTTTCTCTTTGTTTTTTTAATTTACAATATATACATTAATAAACTAACAAAGGACTTCTACAGCTTACGCTGCCTACCTTCTCTCAACCAATATGATTATCAGTAGGTATTATATGGGGTTTGACACTTTTGTACTGACAGTACAAAGATTGTCACCGATGGAAAATTTTCTAAGTTCAAAATAAAAATGTCACAGAGTCCCCACAGTTTCCAGTCGAAGAAATTTCTAAGTTAAATATGAAATTGTCACAGAATCCCCATCGTTTCTAATTGATGTAAACGTGTAAGTTAATTTATGACGGGTAAAAAATGCAGACGTTATAAATTTAATGTAAATGGTTAAGTTAATTTATGAGTGGTAAAAATACAATACAAATTTCGAGGTTAATGTGTTTTATGTCAGTGCATGTCTTACAGGTGACATATAAATTTAAAATTAGATAGCGATATAAATTTAAGAATTGCGAAGTAAAGATGTGTATAATAATTTAAACATTTAAATAAATCTGAAATGTGAAATCGAGCACATGTACCGATTCTAAATAATCAATGGGGATTAAATAATGAAATGTAGGTGTCGCGCCTACCGTGAAGGAAGATGCATCGTAAGTGATTGGCAATATGATAGCCTTCAAACAAATGGCTACATTATATAAATCTTACAGTAAAGATAGACATCAGATGTACTCTTAAAATGTGTTTTCTAACGTGAAATGATGTACAATTATTAACTGCTATATTGTAAAGAAGTTAGTCAGCTCTCGTTTAAAATTTAAAGTTCCGATTGAAATGAATTACGCTCGCTTTTAATAAAGGTATTACTATTCTAATAACTCATCTAAATAATGACTCAGGTAACTGGGAAGTTTGATATATGTAGACAATTATAATTTGAAGTTAACGGGGCGAATTTCCCAATAGTGTTTATGTGGCCGCGACTAAATAAATAAATAAATGTGATGTAAGGCGATTAATGTTTTCAAAGCGTAAACGCTTTGAATTTAAAATTAGATAGTGACAAATTTAAGATTGCGAAGTAAAGATGTGTATAATAATTTAGACATTTAAATAAATCTGAAATGTGAAATCGAGGATATGTACCGGTTGTAAATAATCAATGGGGGTTAAATAAATAAAGAAATGCAGGTGTCGGGCCCACCGTGAAGGAAGATGCATCATAAGTGATTGACAATATGATAGTTGATATCTAAATAAAAATATGTACAATAATTTGAATGGAGGCAAATAAATCTAAGAGAAATTAAATCCGTCGCTTGCGAGTTACAGGACCACAGTGAAAATTAAACATATGACACAAATAAATGGCAACATTATTTAAATCTTACAGTAAAATAGACATCAGATATACCCTTAAAATGTGTTGTCTAACGTGAAATGATGCTTTAAAATTATTAACTGCTATATTGTAAAGAATTTAGTCAGCTCTCGATGCTGGACATTTACAAATAAAAACACACAAATTGTCTTCCTCGGTGGGGAAGTGGAGATATACATCGAAAATAGATTCAAACTCTTATTCTATATAATTTAATGGGTCTCTCTAGAAATAAATAAATAAAACGCAAAATGTTTCTTTAT
>JAHWXV010745531.1:0-10381 GCA_024586415.1 Phrixothrix hirtus | reverse complement strand
ATGTTATACGGATAATAGTGAATCATTATGATACTCGTCATCTACAGTGATTCATACGAGGGCCATTACTTATATTGTAAGCCTAATATTAAAGAAACAGTAATTTATCATTGAAAATTGATTTATAGTTTTTCAAATATTCTTCCTTATGATCTATACGCTTTTGCATTATTTCCAGCGAATTTTCAAAACGTTTTTGCCATTCTGTTTGAAACATCTCTAAAACATGGTTTTTGAATGCATCGGCGGCTCCTTCTTCTAACAGAAACTGTTGTCCGCGCAATTTATTCTTGATGTTCTGGAACAAAAAGAAGTTATTGGGTTCCAAATCAGGACTATATAGCGAATAACCTATTAGTTTCTTTTTTTGAGTGTTAAAATAATCGGTTATTAGATGAGATTTGTGAGAGCTCGCATTGTCGTAATGGAGAATGAGCCTACGTCGTCGCTTGTTTGTTTTCCATATTTCCCTGAAGACAAATAAATGGTGATATACAATTCAGAAGTAATCATTTTACATTCTCGTAAAGGCACTGTTGCCACGTGGCCAGTTTTTCCAAACAAAAAGCGGCCATTTATGTCGAAGTGCTTCGAGCGCGAACAACTTTTGGTTCATCTTGAAACACTCATACAGTCGACTGCTGTTTAATTTCAGGCTCATAAGCATATATCTATGATTCGTCACCTGTTACAATATTATATACGTCTTTCGAAGCACCGCCTTATTTTTCATAAGCATTTACTTGCACTAATCGATACGGGCATCTTTTTCATAGGTTTTCAAATTATGTGGGATCCAACGTGAACAAGCCTTTTTCACGGATAAATGTTCATGCAATGTTTTATATATGCTAGTCGCACTAATTTATAAGGTCGCCTGAATCTTACAGTGCGTCTCAGGACGTTCTTGAGTTATTAGTTTTTGCACAGCATCAATGTCTTCTGGCACAACAACTGATGTTGGATGACCTTCACGACTTTCGTTGGTGAGCGAACGGTGGCCACGATTACATTCGTTATACCAGAGTTTCACAGTAACAAAGGATGGGACTTCAGAGCCAAAAGTGGAAGTAAGTTGATCCTTGCACTCTTGTCTAGATAATCCATATCAAAGTTCGTAATAAATCATTGTACGAAAAGTCTCCGAGTTTATTCCATTTTTACGCTGAGGCACAATTTTCAAGTCACTATAAACATCACTAATCACGTTTAAAAGTCAACATATTCTGAATAAGGTTATGCTCAAAAATGTCAAACCTTCCATTAAGCACGCAGTGTTGCAAAGGTTCACAATATAAACAGTGCCCCTCGTACCATAATTTTGTCATAACAATCTTTTCTATATAAATATCTATTATGGCTGCCAATTATTGAAATTCCACTGCGTTTGTTTATAATTTAATAGATTTTATTTAAAATAATGAAGTTCATGTTGTTATTTAGTTTATGATAAAGTTTGTTGTTTTGAATATATTTTACCGCACAAGATACACATTTTTCAATGGCACGTCATTTACTTTTTCCATGAAAAAGAATTTTTCCAATCGCTGTCTAAAAACTCAGTTATTTGATATTAACTAAGATATATTTTAGAATTAAATTCGGCTTATTGTCAGCCTGTGTATTTTGTTTCCGAATAAAATACTTTTTTAACAAATGATATTACAGGAATTGTCACTTTCATAATTTTGTAGAATATGAACGTGAAATAGAATCCCAATTATTTTATGCGGAAAATTGCCAAAAACAGATAATGTATTATTTGACTAGGACTAATTGCAAATCGTTGCAGTACATAGATACTTGTAAAGCGTATAATTTAAATTACCTCTATAGGTTGAACATAAAACAGATAAAATTTTAATATTTCTCGATGCTACATTATTGTCATAAATTGATTGATAGGTTTAATTACGAACCAATCATTCACATATTATGTAGAATGTTTAATAATTTTGTTCTATGTCAGTACTAAATAAGTATTAATGAATCAAATAGTGCAATGTTTAAATTTTCGACTAATTTCGGCGTTAGTTTAGCCATTACTGTGTATACATATACTTATAAGGTCATTTACAGCGGTAATATAATTACATGTGAAAGCACTCTCAAATTTTGTGAATACTTTTGTTGATTATTCTTGACAATACCTTTAAATTTGCATATTCTATTATCATCTTTATATTACGGTGGCGTTAGACTTTCATGAAATACTATGACTATACAGCATAAATTTTCTTATAATCTTCTCAAGTTTTACTTCTCAAGGCAGTAAAGCTTGCGGTTGAGAAATGCTTTTATTATATATTCAAAAGCAACGTGTACGTGATAGCAATTCTGGTGTTATAGTGATGGTAGGGTATAGTATAATTTACTACTTGAAAACGATAGTACACCGCTATTATTCAAACTTAAAGAAATTCTGTGTCTATAATTAAATGTTGTCAAAATGTATATGATCCTTTAAGAATTTCACCATTTTTGCACTATTTGTGTTATATACTTTGTTGTAGATGACGTTTTTCTGTTGTGAAGAACTAAAGCTAAATTGAATTAAAGGAAAAGTAAACTAAATGCACTTTGTTACTAAAGAAGTATGAGACGAAACCTAATGCTCTTCTCTTTGTTTTACAGTGTAATTGTTTACTTTTGGCCAATTTATATAATTAAATGTAACAACTTTTATTCAATAAACTATTTTTATTTACAAAGCAATCCTAAAATCCTAAAAAAATATTTATTTTGTAACAAAAGTTTCTTTTATAATAACTCATTATCGAATTTGTCCTTGAAACTACTGATTAACAATAATTAGTAATTTCTGTTAAAGACTTGAATTTCACAGATACATTTTCAATACGTATATATTAATTTGCAATCTATTCTAAAAACAACCTACAGAATAAAGAACTAAAAAGACATGGAGTTCCATAGTTGTCGCAATCATTTACTTGTTACAACAAAAAGAGTATTGTACTTCGCGCAAAAGTGTCGTGTAGATCTAAGGTAAATGTAATTGTCTTATCTTCACTTATGACTTCGTTCTGAGTATGTACTCAGTTTATAGTAAATTTAATTGATTAGTTTAAAGTTACTGTGCGCCTATCGCGGTACCGTGGAGAAGAAGTGCACGTGTATCGTTAAATAATACTTGTTTCTCAGATAACCTAGATTGTAGTATTAAATAATGAATAAATATCAGATGATGTAATGAATCTAATGTCGTGTATCCATATGCTTAAATTAGGTTACCCGGCGATTCCTTTACCAAAAGAATCTGGTACACCATCAATGCCACTAGGTAACAAGGTAAAGTTTCAACTTTTTTCAATCTACTCAATAAACTATTTGCAATACTATCGAAATTGAATTACTTGAGAAATAACATCGAATCGGTAGCATTCTTTTGTATATTTTCGTTGCTAACCAGTTTCTTGACTACATAATCAATATTTCCTAATTTCCACTATTTATCCAGAACTCTTGTTTTGGCAAACTGTTTGGTTTTGCCGCATATTTTGTGAAAGCTTTATGTCAAACATGGATGTACGTATATTTACGACTGTATGATAATATAAGTTCAACCATTTTTTGATAATACGTGTAGTCATTATTAAGCAGAAGCAGAAAAATGGGATTTCTTTTTGAAAACATTTTATAACGCGGATTCCATCTTATTTACTAGTTTTAGCCATTACTGAGGGATTGTTAAACTTAAGTTGTAGCCGCTATACGGTTATCGTACAAAGTTTTTAAGTGAAATTTTACAATCTCTAGTGATATTACTGCGTGATTGATTATCGAAAGCTAAGGGACATCTTTTATATAAAAGTGTTACGCTTGTGCCTTCTCTGAAGAGTCGCGTTCGTCGAATGGTGGAGGAAAAACTGCATTTTAATTATTGCCCCAAAATACACTATACACAATATAGAAATAGGATTTGGTCGATGTGTTGCACTAATGAAAACATAATATATATTTGATGTTGCACTCTTCCCTATTACTTCAAGGGGGTGAAAGACACCACCCTCATGATAATTCTTGTTATAGCTTTTGAGTGGTGAAGCAATAATAAGAAAAATTATCCTGTGTAACTGTCAAATAAGCTCTCTCATCGATAGCATTATTAGGGTTAATGTGGTATGAGATTCTGGGTTGGCAGTACCAGAAAGGTCATATACCTGGAATAAGCGAGGGTCGCCCATTTATTTTTACTACTAATAACGTTTTCTTCTTTAAATTTATTAGCTTTCTGCACTTAGTATACTGAAGGTGTAGGAAAATTGTCACATTAAACCAGCCCATATGCAGCCTACCGAATTTCTGAGCTAGCGCAAGTGCTATCTACACATTGTAAAGATAGTAACCCTTATTACAGACGATTTTAGTCGAATTTTTCAGCAAGGTTGTGGCAATATATTAATATAACTCTTGCCATGACCTTGGTAGGTGCTTTCTTATTTCACACATATATAAAAATTAAAACGTCAAAAAAACTAACAAAAGTAATTTTTATTAGTTATCAACGATTATTACAATGCTCACACAAGAACAAAAGATGTTTGCTGTGGAAGGTTATCTCGATAATGGCCGACGTACCTATAAACATTTTCAGGGTTAATAAATAAGAAATACAAATTAGGTAGTAACAATATGGTAGCGACATCTAATAAAAATTACAGTTGTTGGTTATTTGTTTTGACGAGTTAATTTTAAAATGCGTGTGAAATAAGGAAAGATCTAGCTTGTCAAAGTCATGGAAATAATTAAGTCCAAGATCTCTGGATCACATGTTATTTAATACCATTTTATTTTTGATAAACTATAAAGCATCTAGTATGTTGCTGACAGCGAAAGGTTTAACTCAAATAAAAATAAAGATCGTGACAAATTAAACAGAAAGATATAAAGCGACAAAATATTCTGACCTGAAATCATGCCCGTTTTATATGCAAAATCCGCCTAGCTACATTCTCTTACCCTATATGAAACACAGTACAGAGAATACTGTTTTCGGTCATAAACGTCGATGTCCAGGTTTTAACTGAAATGTATGTTTTCAGGACAACAAGAACGCTTGCACGAATTTGTATGTGCGTTTACGTGTATGTGTGCGCGTGTGCCGAGCTACGCGTATCCTGTACAAGTGGGCATGTGTTCGTGCGTGCGTGTGTGTGATCGAGCAAGTGTGCTTATGTGCGACCGAGTATGCATGCGTGCGTGAGTAAGCATCCTAGTGAGCGTCTGTGCGTACGTGTGAGTGTGCGTGCGTATTCGTGTGAATTTTCGTGTGCATGTGCATGTGCGTACGCGTGTGCTGCGTGCGCATACGTGGATGCGTGTGCATGTGCATTTGCGTGTGTGTGTACATATGTACATGTGCGTGCATATAGCTTCTATGTTTTTTGGCATTTTCGTGAAATATGCTATAACGATATTTTTAATTTACTATACTTTTCAGCAACGTATACCATTGCATTATGATTTAGGCGGATTCTCAGAAAATTTATCATAAACCGAGAACCGGAAGTACTTTGCCCGTTAACTGAATAAAATAACTATGAAACCAAAATTCCTAACTAAATGAAAATTTATATTTAAGGTTTACCGACTCCGTGTACAAAATCAATAATTTGGTAAAATCGATTATCCGGAAGTACCACCTTATTTCTGTCATTTTAAAATACTTTCCGAATTTTCCGTTTTTCGAGATCTTCCTGAGATCAGCTCTACTGAATTTTTATAGACTTTGTATACTTTTTAGTTACTTAATTTCAGTTTTACATGAACTAAATAGCTTCTCTAATAAATTTTCAAAAGTCGAATAATCGAAAATACCGGCAGTACTAGTTGTAAACAATAT
Source organism: Phrixothrix hirtus (assembly GCA_024586415.1). Classification (NCBI taxonomy): domain Eukaryota; kingdom Metazoa; phylum Arthropoda; class Insecta; order Coleoptera; family Phengodidae; genus Phrixothrix; species Phrixothrix hirtus. The sequence goes on along the minus strand of JAHWXV010745531.1, from coordinate 4,518 downwards.
ATGTTGAAACTAAACATCATATGAAAATGGAAAGTTATGCTTAAGTTTTCTAATTCCCACACATGAGATGGGAAGAATTGAGTTTAAATCGAATGACCGCAAGTGTGACGTTACGGGTTCGTTTACTTAGGCTAAAGGATAAACTTATTTATATTTTTGTTCATCAAGGTTGATCGTCGCTACGGGCGGGTTCATTCGCAGGACTCACATGAATGCGGAGTATATTAGTCGTATCTAAACGCATTAGATTATGAACAACAGGACAATAAACCTTCAGAAATTATAGATTCTTCTAATAAAATAAAGAAATGATTATTTACAGGTCTAACTAATAAAATATGTACAGAATAATAACGGAGGAACTGAATAATTATGTTGACACTATCTACAAGTTTAATTCCAAAATAAATACTTACAAAATGAATATAATGAAACAGAATGATTATATAAATACTTTTTGCATTACAAGCAAGGGTAATACGCTATTATATGAAGAAATTCTTTATTGCTAAGTTCAATCCGCATATTCAATTTCTCATTACGGATGACGGTCAGTTTGTCATAATTGCACTAATTTGAATCACGGACGGATGACGTAAAGGAATTTATTGCCAATGAATTTATACAGCAATTCTCGTGAAGTGGTGCGGTCTCACCAGTAATTAGTTCTAGGTGTCCTAACAGATACTGGAATGCCTTTAGAAATTATCTAATAATCGGATCCTGTTTTAATGTTTCTTACATTACTACACGACCTAAGGAACATGTTCTCCTGCCAATATTTCCTTGCGGTCTGTATGCATTGGTAACGCTAACCTTTGTGATACGAGCGATTAAAGTTTGCGTTATCGGATCCGTACAAAGTGCACCCGCTTGACTTATATGCCCCTGTTCCCTAGCAACTTGGGATATAATACACATCGGTCATGCTTAATCTGGTGGATAGTTTTACGGCGCTTTAGTTATTCAAACACGAGCTACTAATCTATCTAGAGGTTCCTAAACGTTTTTCAACAAGGACATATATTGCTTTAGCAACGGATCCCATTCGGTGAAGACAGCAATTTTAACAAACTTCTAAGTGAAAAACCAGCGCTGTAGACAAAGTGGTATAACTTTAATTATTCATGTATCACGCACTCCGCAAATTTTGTAGTCTTTTAGATTGCCTTTTAAACTTTATCATAATTAACGTGAAAACGCGCAACACTGAAGCAATTTTTATAATCGCGTTCTTTATGTTATACAGGGCTACTTTTACAGAAGTGTCACTTTGTTCCTGCGATTTTTATGTTTCTTACGATTTTCTCGAAACAGGCTATAATTATTTTTTTATAAATTGCTAAGTTTCTTATGCCTTTGATGGCCTTTTGCACGAATATTACAGTTTGTCAAAAAAAAATGCGCTAAAGCCAGTTATCAGGAAAATCTCTGGAGTTAAACAGCGTATTACAATAATTTGGATGGATAACCATTGCGATTATCGTTCCCAGAATATACATCAGTAATATTTTAATTATTTTTGAGCATTACGTGCATATTTATATACGTAAGGGAAAGTAGTGTTGTCTCATGGCGGATTTTTTATTGTGCTCCTGCTAACCTCTAACAGAGTAAAATACTAAATAGAAAAGTTGTGTATTATCCGATACTTGCAGTTTAATTTAAATAAATAACCTAAGGATAAATACTTTCAAGGTTTTCAAATATACAGGTTCACATTTTAAGAAGCATTTTCTGAGAAGCGATTAATCTCTAACGTTGATGTACTGAATTTTGATAACCGTACTCAAGTAATGAGCTTTTTTGTGATTTATGATGTTTATACCAAAAATTGTAATTGAAATAACGTCATTAAGTATTTACCGCTAGATTTAGACGAATAATCGATATATCAGTAATGAGCTGTTTAAAGTGATAAAGCTTAATTAATTTATTTAACTTTTCTAATCAGTGTAATTAAAAGAAAAGATACGTTCTTACATTAAAATTCAATTACAAAGCGATAGTGTATATCTACGCGTAAGCAATTAACATCAGTAATTTTAAATTAACTTTAAAGTACGTAAGAGAATGTCATGCGTTGTCTCACACCGGAATGTTTTTGATAAGCAATCACACACTAAAATTTTTCGAAATATTATTTTGAAATAATTTCTATAAATATACCGCAATGAAGTATGTCGTTTTAATCCGTCAAATTATAGGAATTTGTGTAGATTTAAGGATAGGAAAAGGAGATTTGTGTTGAACCAAACGTTATGCGGCTTTAACGAAAGTATTAGATATTGAATTTAATCATAAGTAAGAAAAGCAATGTAAACAATATTTTTGGCATTAATGATAATGCAGTTGTTGTACGTGGATTATGTATCCACTTCGATGTGTAAAAAGTTGATCCCTTAAGTACCATGTATACGATTAACTTACATCAGGATGCCAGCCTGAGAAAGCGGGCATAACTCTTGAATCCGCCATTTTGCAAATTGCGATAGTGTGTCTGACATGATGTTCTTCTGCACCCGATAGCTCGGATACGACATTTGTTCTCACAGTAAGTATTATTACAAACCATTTGGATAGACACTGTAAAACCATATTTATGTATATAAAAATAGACGAAACAGCCAAAAATTAGCTTAGCAAGAGTCACTAATACTAATATTAGCTAAAAGTCTAATAACTTTTTTAAATAATAAACATTCTTCCTAATTTTTTAGTTTCTCCCTAACACAATTCCATATGATGTGCTGTAATAGTGTTCCAATAAAATGTGGCAGCTGCTTTAAGTGAGGAAAATTTTATGAGTCCTCTTTTTTGAAATGGCACAAGCGTAATTTTTTTAACACAATCCATATGATCATTTCAAAATAAGTTTGTCAATTCTTATTCCAGGAAAATTTACTAAAGAAGTTTCATTTATTCTTCAGTTAAAAGTATTGCTTTTGTATAATCTTCATTTAGACCAAAAGAATATTTCTAATTGACAGTTTACTCAAGTGATATTTTCTGGGAATACCTCCGTTAATCCAGGTTCAACAGAAGCCACTTATTATTAGTAAACTGATTCCATTTTATTTTCATGATTTGCCTAGAAGTAATTAAGGAAACATGATTAATTAAATTGCACTAGTTGATTAATAAGTACCTGGTAGAGTTTTATCATATATTCTTATCTAGATGTATTAAGGAAAAGGCTAGATTAATTTTCCTTAAATAACCTTTCTTAATTAAACGCTATAAACCACTGGATAAGGATTTTGGACAAAAAAGATCTTTTATGATTCGATTTAGGTGGTAACATCTTAAGTGATTAATAAAGTTGTCAAGTAGTTTTTAAAGTATGTCAGGTTTTATAAAATTTGAACCTTTTAACTAGAATTGTAGTAATTAGTAGACATGCGTCCTGTTATCCCTAATCTATGTGAACTTCAATGACCTTTAGGTATAAATAAGTATTAAATTTTAAAGGACATTGGAAATTTTAGTCAGTTGTAGCAGAAAGTTTTAAAGTGAAAGTATTTTAACATTTAACATTTAACATTTTATCACAATTTTACAGAATAACTATAATAAGTGATAAATAATTTAAATGAGTGGTAAATGCAAAACCTTTAATTTTGTTTATAATTATTAGGGTAATTAATAAAGCATTTTACCCATAAATTAAGGAATTAACAAGATTGATATGCTTAGATGCATAAAGTTAAATAGATTAAATTTGAAACCACCGAAAGTAATTGGCATTCCTGGTAATTTAAAATATTAGCATGTATATTACTATGTGATCAATCTTGAGACTGCACATTCACGATCGTTTTATGTTACAGTCTATAATAATAATAATAATAATAATAATATTTATTGCCATAGGTGTATACTTGTACATTGGCAGTGTCACATAACAAATTAAAATTAAATTACATAGTCTATAAATATTAATTTGGTAACTACTTACAAGCACAAAGTTTATCACGTATACAAAACGAAGAAAGATAAACAATAATTTAACCTACACTTCAATAATTTATTACACAATTAATCGTTTACGTTCTAATATGCTTTTTCTAGGAGGAATTTCTTTAATTTTTATTTAAATGTTAAAATAGAGTTTTCTTGTCTGATGACCTGGCGTAATGCATTATATATCTTTATACAATTATATAGTGGCCCCCTTTCAAAGATGGCCATATTAGGAGGTGGAATTCGCAGGTTGGAAGCACATAGATCTGGTCGTTGCGCGTAAACAACTATTTATTAGTTATTGTAAAGATGGAAGCAGTGTAGATATATAGAGACGGTAGCGTTAAAATGTTTACTTTTTAAAATATTACTGACAATGGGTTCCATGTGGTAATTGTATCATGCTCCTTAAAAACCTGTTTTGTGCAATAAATATGTTTTTAGAATGCGACGAATGATACCAGAACATAATACTGTATTGTAATATACATTGCACTTGGGCTAAATAAAATATCCTCATTGTTTCAATAGTTATATTATCTCGCAAACACCTTA
>JAHWXV010745505.1:0-18198 GCA_024586415.1 Phrixothrix hirtus | reverse complement strand
TGGTGGACTGGAAAAACATTGTGCGGATATATTCGACATCCGTCTGCGTACTAATTTTGTTTGAAACGAGTATATCCGACGTTCGTCGCGAAAGGGTTAATGGCCTTTGATAATTAGCAACAAATGTTGAATTTCCGAAACTTAAACGTATACATATTATAATGCTCACAGAGCATCAAAATCTTCAGGTATCTGCCGCTCGATCTTTGTTTATTCAAACACTTTTGCTAAAATTGTCTGCTTGTCCGAATTATATCAATCAAGCCTACTTTACCTAAACCTATGTACTTCTATTTGGAACGTCTACTTCTTTCCTATTTTAATATTTAAAATTTTCTGAATTTCAATTGATCTAGAGGAACTTTTGACTTGAATTTATTTGATTTCAAGTAACTGATCATATTTTTCGGGACCATCCAAGCTGTGTGCCCTGTGCAAGTGTCCGTCCTACGCACCCCTAAGATCTACATAGGTTGAAGTCATTTTAATCATAAAATGCGCAAAGCAACAATTAAATTTGCAGAAATTGCTACGCATATAGAAACTAAAGTTGTAGATAATGTTCTTAAACGGCGGATTAACAAACGATTTTATTTCGCTGATGATGTAATTACTCTATAAAGATATAAAAAACACGAAGAATGAGGTTTCAGAAATTTATTGAACGGCTATTATTAAATTTGTCTAAAAACTGCTTTACAAAATGCAGTACAAAAGTTTATATAAACTGTCACGACATCTCTGGTACTTTACCGATTCGAGCTCGAGATAGGAGTTTTTATTGTATCGAGTGAATTTATCTGATTTGGCCGGCGATACAGTTTTACTTAGATGGCGAAGAATGTGTTGTGGGTTCTAATTTGATCGATAGCACTATGCTCCAGGTTATAAATGAGATATTATGAGGCTTTTCGATCTTAATTTGGATCATGATTGTATTCGATTTTGCTTAATTGGCATAATTTTCGATTGTATTTGTATATCTTAGTCATTACAAGTTTATTTATTAACGGGGATTATATCGTAGTTTCAATGAAAGTTCATTTATTTTTATACACGTATTTTGATATTCAAATCATTATTTACAGGTAGATGCTATTCTACGCTTCTTAAAACTAAAAATTTGACATGCATTCCATGCGCTGCATTTAATATATAATACTAGATAGTTGTATAAATGAATTTGCGTTTCTTGTTCATACGCAATGTTAGTATTAAATTATTAATGTGTTTCTGAGGTAGTTACAAGGTAACAGAAAGGCCAGTAAGGAGGTTAATATTTATATTGCCTATTTGTAGATTACAACCTACAAAGATTAAACTGAAATGGAAATGTCTTCTATTGCTTTCCACAAGGTGACTATATACACAACAATCAAATATGTCTTTTTGTTGTGACCGTAATCATGGCGAGGGTACTAAATGGTACAAACTATGCCAACGAAAAATGAAGGCAACAGCTACCTTTGGTGTTTACATATATGAGGGTGAATCTCCGTTACGTCTTTTGAAATATGCCCATAAAGCACTGATGGATACCTAGGGATTTTACGACTAAGTCGAGAAAAGTCCTTAATTACAATGTTCAAAATGGTCTCAAGCAAACGTTCTCACAGGCTAAACTGACAACAACGCATATGGTAAATAATCACGAGTGTTTAATAACGGCCGGCAAAGCTACAATGGAGCGAGGCGTGGTCCGTCAATACTTGCGAGGCTAAACACTGTAGAATAAAGACAAATTCGGTAAAAGGTGGATGCCAGTATTCTCAAGTTGAAACCGCTATCAGGAGATGTTTGCAAAACACCCTGTATATCACGATGTTAGTGACCTACCTTAGAAGTGGAGACAGATACTCTAATAGTACTGCAGATACGGGATCAAAAGCTGAAAAAGAGGATATTCTAAACTAAAAGTGCTCACTATTTATGACGGTTCCTGTATATAAGAATCAATGCAAAATGCTGACAAAAGTTTTAAATATTATTTACGTTACTTGTAAAAATTTAGGGCGAAGTTTTCCCTAAATGAGATAGATAAGGGCAGATTTTCAGAACTGACCATCCTGTATATTGGTAAGAATTTAGCTAACTGAATTTTAGACTTTTAGGAAAGTGTTATAGTTACTTAGAAATAAATGCTTTATGACTTTTGTTACTGAAAATTACTGAATTTCTTTCTAACTTATTGTATGTGCACTGTAAGGTTTATATTGGTGAAATAATAACCAAAATTTAGCACAAAAGCACCTTTATATAATTAATTTCGCACGAAAAGCATACATATAAACACAAATTATACAATTATTTAAGAAATTAAACATGACTTAAATTCTAGTAATAAAAGAAACATTGGCTAGCGGAATCGAGATTCGAAAGTGTTTATTTACAAAAATTCAGTTTGTTTCTACAGCTGGAAGCAATTGTTTGATGGTAACAAATAATAAACGAATCTCAAATTTCGCTAACGATACTTAATAATATGCAAAAGATGCATAGGCGAAAGATTTTATGGATACCTAGTAAATATGATAATAATTATAAAACTAACTTATTAAAGTACAACAGTAAATTTGATATTAATAATTTGCTTTAACAATTAAGAGTAAAAACGTAAAATGTCTCAATTAATTAAGTTTGATTCAACGCTAATGTATTTACTCCAAGTCGATAATTCTTTTATTTCATCAATATACATATGTATAAAGCGGACGGCAGCGTCCTTTATTTAATTTTACGTTATTTTAAAAACAAATAAATTGGGTCGTTTGGTGACGGTAACAAATGTCTGTAGATGCAGGTAGGCGTAAAGTAGCCCTTCTTTGCCAGGTGTGGAGTAAGCACAGAAAAAACAATAAGACGCATGTGGAAAAGGCGCTCTTGAGACGGAAGGCATCCGTTAGCTCTTAATTTAAGGATTAATAACCCGCATGGATAGGATGATGCATAAGCAGAGTTTGGTTGTTTTCCCATTGAATGGATTATCCCAAAATAATTTGAATTTCTACCTATTTCTACCAATGGCAGGTACGTTAAAATTTCAATAAAGGCAATATTATTCATCTAAAACAAATAAGACACTTCCGAACAAGAACTGATTACTTTAACAACACCTAACTTAAGCGTATCTGTCCGATCACTATCCCCTCGTTTGATAATATTTCTCACGGGATCGCTCGTAATATGACCCGGCTGCGAGGTCATATCACCCGCCTTCTTGGCGTCGAAAACATATCTTGACAATAGTGGAATTGTAACCCAGTTAATTATTTCTTAAGTTTTTAATGTTACCATGCACATTAATTTTTTTATATACATAACTTTATATTTTTGTATTAAACAAACTGTAACCTTGTTTGCTATTGAGACGTGATTTTATGTGCCTTTGCCCAGTTTTTTAGAGTTTCTGAGGTAAGATATGTTACTTTATAGTTTGAAATAATTTTTACTAACGAAGTTTTGTAATAAAATTCCTAAGAAATATTCCAGAAGTAAAGTACGAGGTGTATTCAAATAGATTTTTAATTTAACTTTATCTTCCTTTCATAAGATATATTTCTAAATTAATTTAATGAATCCTTGTTCAATTAACTTTATATTAACCATTAATGTACATGATACATAATATCGCTTGTTTTATTTGATGTTGCCAAAAAAACAACAAGAGCTGACAATGTTGGGGGAATTATTTGATGGATAATACAATCGGAGAGGTTAAAAAGACCGAATAGGTACTAGAGTCGATAAAACTCCTGCTGTTTTATGTTTTTTTGTCCCTTTTATGGTGGTTTCAAATCATTTTTATTGGAAATTTGTTAATACGGTTGAGTGTTATTTATTTTATCTATTTTATGTTGTGTTGTCATATCTTTGTGAATATAATATTTCTATAATTTAGTGATTTTACAGATTTCTGTAATTCTATACTATATTAAATATTACAGTGTATTTCTCTCGCTAGATGTATCCACCTAGTATGAATTAATAATTAAATATTGTGTCTAGATTTCTAATTATTATATATGTTTTATTGTATCATTTACCACTAAAATGGCCATGCTTGGGTTCATTTTAACTACTTATTTAATTTCTTTGACCAGATGCTAAATGTATATTGAACTCTAGCGATTTTATTATTTTATTTATCCTGAATTTAATTTTTAGTATATTTTCATTCTATTTCAAAGAAATTTTCCTTAATGGAACGTTATTAATTATTTGATGCATTAAAATATAATATTTTTACGTTTTATTCTGGAATATTAGCTCCATTGTTTTACACTATTTGAATGCAATTTTAATGTACATTGTTTCTCCAATTCTTGCTACCGAATTAACTAACAGCACTAGATCTGGTAATTAGCGTAAGAATTGGGACAAACGTAACAAAACTTAACTTAAAATTGAAATTGAAGCCCAACATAGGTAAAATTACTTAATGCGGTCACATAGCTCCACTATCCTTTGATTGAGTCATGAACTTTTTTCCAAAAAGCTATATTTGAAAAATTTAAGAATTGATTGGTGGAAGAGCCACGTCCGCAGAATCTAAAATAAAATTATTAAATTATAGAGATGCTTAAATTTAAATTAACTTAGTTTACCCTTCTAATTAAATTTAAATATGTACTTAATGAAGTAATTAGTTTTGTGTCAAGGTTATGATATCGAACTATGAATATATCCGTTAGCATGAGTTCACCTTTATTAACAATAAATCTTAGTCATTTAATTTATTATAGAAAAAAATCATATACTTTACTAACAAGGGAAAATTCAAAAAAATTGAAACATCGTGGATTTGTAGATGGGTTCCGTGTAAAACAATGAACCTCGCCTAAACAAAGTACTATCCCTATGTATGTGTGCTAAAGTCTCAAAAACTATTGCAGATATCGAAAAAAGTAAAGATAAACTAAATTAGAATAATATAAATAATAAAAAATTTTAATTTTTAAAATAATTTAACATTTTCTTCAATTAATAAATGAAGAATAATCTGGGTAATCTTGTTTTACTAAAATCAGATGCAGCTGTAAGTATAGGCATTTTCAACACTCTCTCTGGAAAATACATGGTGGCCGTGTCGCAATATCAATTCATTTTATTTCAGTTGTAATGTCAACACTCACCGCTATGGTGTCGATTCCGTAAGTAGGGAATGCTACATCGACATAGGGTACGATCTAGGCTAGCAACAAGGTCTACTTTTAAGAATATTGTTAAATAGAACCAACGTAAAGCCTCGGACAATCAAAGCCGTGGTGGGCGGCTGAAAGTGAACAAGATTGGCCCAGCTTGGAATAAACGCGAGAATCTGGAATGGAAAGTGAGAACGTGGAGCGTAAGAGAGATGTATGGAAAGGAACGCGAGATTTTGAGTGAAATGAGAGAGAGAAGGCTAGATGTGCTGTGTATGAGTGAAACTAAGTGGAAAGGGAAAGAAGTGATAGAGATGGATGAAGGAAGCCTAGGTTTCTGGTCTGGAGTAGAGAGTTAGACGCATGCTTCAAAGGGAGTGGGATTGATTTTAAGTGAATTTGCTAAAGCGCATGTAAGGGAATATGAATTGGTGTCTCCCCGGCTATTCTGGGTTCGAATAGAGGTAGGCATTACGAAAGCTATGGTTGTAGAGTGTTAAGTACCGGTGAATGGTGATAACCAGGATGAATGTGAAACCTTTTGGATAGAGCTAGAAGGGTACATAATGGATGTCATATGAACGATAGAGTGAATTTACTGGGTGACCTGAATGGATGGGCGGGAGTAAGAAGAGGAAATATAGATCGTGTAATTGGCCCTTAAGGGGATCCCAAAGCTAATGAGAATGGGGAAGCGTTAGTTGAGCTATACTTAGAAAAGGGCATGTTTTTATCGAATACGTGGTTTAAACATGAGGATATCCATTTGTATACGTGGCAAGGAGATGGGCCTAGAAGCATGATTGATTTAATCGTTTATGATGATTGGTTACGTGAATTGGTAAAAAACACACAAGTGATAAGAGGTTTTCAATGTGGGACGGATCATTTACTGGTAATGTCAAGAATTGACCTTGATACAACGTGGGTATATAAGATGAAGGCAGTTGTAAGAAAAACTCGAGTGAAAGTGGAAAGATCGCAGGAGGAGGATGTGAGAGAGGAATACGTTCAAAACCTAGAGAAGAGAATCTTGTCAGAAGAATCTGAATGGAAGTACGAAATTGAAAATTGTGGCACCGAATGTGCATGGAAAAGATTGAAAGGCATCGTGATAAGGTTTTGCCTACTCCGCTAACGGAATGGCATGATTGGTAGTAGTAGTTGTTGTTGTAATGGGATACACTTGATTTTATGCGGTTTACTGTTTTAGCCGTTAGAGTAATTTTTACTTATGTGTGACACGCAAGGTATTTCCGTATGTTTACATTGAGATTATTTATAAGTCAGTTGAGATATTAACTATGCGATAAGTAATGGAACAATAAATTTTAATTTTAATCAAGGGAAGTGCATCCCTTTGTACAGGTAATAATCCTAAGATAGCTTGCAATCCTGGGACCACTACTTGTTGGGGTCAAAACCTTAGGTCTAGCGCAAATGATACAGATAGAAAATGATACAAAAGGAACTGTTTATTGACACACGTAAGAATATTCGAAAAATATTTAAAATAAAATTGTTAATAGATAGAAAACCAATTAAAAGTTAAAATAGAGATTAGTGTTACTAAGTTTACAGATATAAAATAATAAAATGATTTTTAAATAATGTTATAGATAAAATTTACAGAATAACTTATTTCAATACAAAATAGATAAATGAACTTAAAGGTCTAACTAGGATTATTTACTACGGAATTCACTAGGACTGCCTTTGTGAGTTTAACTCTCAATGAACCAATTGATGTATTAATTATTAACATCGTTTGATTTTTGATTATTGGCTTAATAATCACTAAGGTCTAATGTTAATCTGGGTCGACTGACGAAAGAGGACTGCGTCTTCCTTCTTTTGTATGAAGCTGATAATTGTTACCGTTTGAATGGCGAAATCTTGTTCCTCACATGATGTGCTTGAGAATAGACGTCTCAGATAATTGTAAGCGCCGACTTTTACCATTTAATTATCGAAGTTTCAGTGCAATTTCAAAGGATAAAGCAAAAGGCGCTCTTCTAAGAGCGTTTGTTTGTTTTTGTGGCTGAGGATTCGGGATGCGGAATTTCCCTTAGCCCTCTTGGACTAGAACTGCTATATAGTCATTTCGCCATGTCTACTAGAATTTTGACGAATCTGGAGGGGTTCCACCGCCAGAAGCGATTTTTAACGTACTAAACATCAGATTGACAGGGAACCTACGATTTTACTTCCTTATCCGAGAAGAAGGCATGTTTTTTAAATTTTTCTACGCTGAAAAATTTACCGACCTCGATCGAGTTTGAACCCGCGTCCATTGGATGTAGATGCAAAAATGCTGACCAATACACCAGTCGGAATCGGCCTTGTAGGGGTGTACTTGAGTTTTATATTTAATTCCCCGTTGTTTTGCTTGCCAATTGAATTTAGTTCACTTTTAATTTTTAGGCAGTGATATTAATGTGAAAGTTACGTGAACTGTACGTGATTCTAGTAAAAATCGGCAGAGTTCTTACTATTGGAACTAACTTATGCATTATAAAATAACTATTCAAAGAAGCGGACTGCTATGGCTTATTTCCTTTAAATACGAAGACTATTCATCAGTTAGCCTCCGATTGGCTATTAGAAAGGGACAAAAATAGATCCTGTTTATTTATATACAACCTATACTTCTTCACATAGTCGCTTGCCAAATTCAAAAATTTGTTGTACCGTAACACCAGCGTCCTTATTCCTCAATCAAAGAACGGCACCATTCTGGTGCTGCAGCGAGTTTTTGACAGCATCCTTGAGCTCATAGTCGGACGTGAAGCGCTGAATAGCCAACCAGGTCTTCAACTTGGGGCAGAGATGAAAGTTTCTCGGTACCAAGTCTGGACTATAGGGGATGTTGAAAAATATCCCAGCTAAAAAGTGTGAGTTCTTCCTTCGTTCGCTTCGCAGTATGGACTCACGCATTGTCATGTGAGTGAACGATTCCGTCGGTAAGCATTTCTCACCGTTTGCTTCGAATTGACTTGCGAAGTTCTCTAACAGTTATGCAGTATTCTCACGTGTTATTTTCATGAAATTAGTTAACAAAAGTCATTTGCGATCCCAAAAAACTGTAACCATCATTTTGGGATTAAACAGCGTTTGCTTGAATTTTTTGGTTTTATTGGGAGAATGAGTATGCGTACAATCTTTGGACTGTTCCTTAGTTTTAGAGTTCACGTACTGCACCAATATCTCGTCCACAGTCACGATTCTCTTCACAAATTCTTCTCCTTTTTCATGGTAGCACTGAAGGAATGTCAAGGCCGAATCCATTCTTTCTATTTTGTGAACATCGGTTAGACATTTTGGTACCCAGCATGAACAAAACTTATGGTAATCTAACCTCTCTCTCATAATGCTAAAGAGGGTTGCCTTTGAAATCTGAGACACATCTTCAGAAAGTTCGGAAATTGTGAACCAACGTCTCGTACGCACAAGTTCATCAGTTCATAACTTTCATCATGCACATATGTGCGCCCAACCTTGAATTTTCTACACCACTCCCTCACAACACCGTCAGTCAAACCCCATCCCCATGCACACAATCGACGATGAATCTCGGCGGCATTGACTCCTGCTTGCACGAAGCGAATGACAGAACGTACTTCTCAACTGACAAAAGACGCAATAAACACTGTCAATTTCAAACGGTTGCTGCTTACACACTGACGCAGGAAACAGTGGGCTGACTGACATGACGTGACCTTCAAGATCTCCTTTTTACAATTACGCAACCGCTATGAAACTACAGGCATTTGTTTATTTTTAATAGCTAATTGGAGGCTAATTGATGCACAGCCTTCGTATTTTAAAGTTACCTTGATTGCTCATGAAGTTATTATAAAATCGTAGACGTTTGACGTCTCTAGCTTTGCTTCCTTGAAGATTTTCCAAGAACTTTATTAACATTTAAATTTATTTTACATACAATATTCTTAGAATTTTGGAATGTATACTTATTATATTTTTAAATCTTAATTTGTGGGTGGGTGTTGATTTATATTTAGATTAATGTTCATCAACAAAAGTCTATAAATGCATGAGTGTGGTTCGCACTTTGAAAAAAGAGCTTGCTATGCATTTTTGGGGCGCGTAAAATAGAAATCAATAAATTGTGCTAAAAAGGTTTAACAAAAGATAAAAATAATCAGCGTTAAAGTATTTAACTCGTTATTGCTTTCCGTTTGTAAATGTTCTACCTTTAAAGCTGTAGAGCGATTAAACTAACAGAAAATTAACTTCATCGAAGTAAGTTTTTTATTTTATAACACCATTAACAGTATAGATTGTAGATTATTGAATATTTATACTTAATACTTTAACTCTAAATTCCTCTTCATTGCTAAGATAACAAAAGGGGATGTAAATAAAATTCTTATCGTTTGTAATCCAACATGTACTTAGGCCAACAAGTCGTTTGTATTCCTAAATGTTTAGGACTATTTACATTGAATTAAAGGGATTTATCCAACTCAATAGCGGTATTTGCAATGGTAATTGAAAGGCGTATTTCCCATTTCTACAGACAAAGGTTTAAAAAGAGTCCCACTTTTACTACTTCTTTTACAACGAAGGAAACACTTGCTCTAAGTTTATGCACTGTCATTTCTAGAGTTATAAAACCTGTAAATGGATTTTAAAAATCTGCGGGTTTTTGCTGGTTTAGAAGTTTGAATGGAAATAAAAAATTTTAATATTATATCTTATAGCTTATGGTTTTCGCCAATGTTTTATATCGAGTATAATCCACTGCATTGATGTTGAGGGAACTGAAATTATCGTTTTCACAGAAGCAGTAAAATTTCCGACTTTCCAGTTATAAAAAGAAACGTTGAATGTTTTAATGCCCAAATCCAATCTTAGATTAGGTTTTGTGGAGTGTGTAAGTTTAAGTAGACACATAAAAGAGTAACTATTGCTCTAGCATAAACTTCTCTTATCCTTAAAATAAAAAGGTGGAGATTTAATAAAACGAATAGAAGTACTAACTTAAAAGAAAATGAAAACCAAAGTTTATAATTAAGATCGTGTAAATGAAATATTGTTCATAAATTTCTCTTTGAAATAGAATCTAGTTTACTTAAAATTCATAAATTATAATGTGCACAAAAAAATGTTTAAGGTTTTATGTATGTGTACGTGCATTTAAATTTAAATTCAGGGAATCCTACTAAACGTGATTATGTTAGTAAAAATTCTATATAGCATCGTAGTTGAAATAATCTAATTCTAGATTTTAACAAATTCTGATTGTATAATTAGAGTTTTACGTTCAGACTTAAGAAAAGGACAATAAAATTGAGACTATAATAATTCACAAACCGATGTGTGTTTCTTACTGGAAATTAAATTTTAAACAATTCGTTCATTATTTTACGAAAATAACCAATTTCGAAATATCTGCAACAAGGATGTAATTACAATTTGTCACAAGCTAAAATAGAAATATCGTATGCGGCAACTAAAATCACGAGTGTTCAATCACGACCGGCAAAGCTACAGTGGGGCGGAGCGTGATTCATCGATACTTTTGAGGCTGAACACCGTAAGGGTAAGACAAAATCGGTAAAAGGTGGGCGCCACTGTTCTCAAGTCGATACTGCTACTAGGTAATGTTTATGGAAACACTCTGTAAGTCAAGATATTAAGATCTACCTTTGTAGTGGAGACAGATACTCTAATGGTACTGCAAATTCGGGATAAAATTGAAAGAGAAGCTATGTTAAACTATAAGTGCTCACTACTTATGACGGCTCCTGTATATTGCGGAGTGCTAAATGTATTCTAGAATCGGGAGTGAAGCCCCCTGTTTATACTTGATTGATCCAGATATGTTTTTGATCGAAAAGAGAAAAAAGTACGACGGGGCTTGAGATTCACCCTGTATATTGTTAATAATTAAGTTGACAGAAATTTAGGTTGTTATGCCGGTTTTTAATTTACTTTGAAACAAATGCTTCATAACTTTTCTGTAATTAGTAAAATTAGTGGATTAGACTTAAACTTGTTGAGCGCGCACTGTATAATTAAGATTTCAGGTAAACTTTATGGTATCGAAATAAGAACACTGATTTCGCACAAACACGTTTATATAATTAAGTTCGCACTATATGACAAAGTTTATCACAAATAAAATTAATCAAAATATGTCTTAAATTCTAATGAAAACGGTATATAGTTAACGAGAAAGAGGTTCGCAATTTGTTAATATACAAGATCAAGTTGTCCTAACAGGCCAGGAATAATTAGTTAAGAATTTGATTATGATAGGCGGTCCTTTTTACATTAACGAAAAAATTTCATATTTAAATATACACAAAAAATGAAGTTTTGGTTGGGTACCCAATGCTTACTAATTTTATAAAACAAAATGCTTATTATAACTTATTAATACTTAGCTTTTAAACAAACCAACAGTTCTAGCTTTAAATTTTTAAAAGCAAAAGTGCTTTTAACAATTCCAAATTGAATGTTTTCAATCCATTTGTTTCGCAACCATTCAAGTGTAAACCGTGTTCCTTAATTAAATTACTTTAACGCCCAAAAGTGGCTAAATTAACCAGTGGTGGTACCGGATGGAGTAAGTATTTGGTGACAATTTAATTGAAAATTGAAGGGTATCTGACCTATCCCTGATGTATTGAGAAAAGTACGTGAACAGCACTTATTGTTACGACGTTTTGCTACGTTACGTAGTTTACAAACGGAAACCGTTCTTTGGTGTCCAATTTAATTTATGACCCATTCAAGGGTGGAAATACAAAGAAAGGTTGCCGGTCTAAATCTCGCCGAATTTAATTTCCCAATCAAATATGGATATTCCAGTTTAGCAGAATTTGCCTAGGGGTACAGTAGACTTTCGACAGGGACAGGTGGAAAATTTAAAATTAAAGACACAAGGCACTTCCGAAAACAATCTTTACTATCCACGAACTAACTCGCTTAAGACTTGATAACTAACTCCCCTCAATTTTCCACAAAATTTCTTTGGTACATTTTGAATTACTCCGAGCTGGAGTCAGTTCTCGTCTGTATTTCGTTACCGTTATGATTGTACAGTTGAATACTTGACAAGGTTACCGCGTTATGATGTACATTAATTACTTGTATGCTTGCGTCGGTAACTTACTCACGAGTTTATGACATTCACTTCACCCTGAAGCGTGGGGTTTTAAATCTTAACTAATTTTTAGAGCAACACGCTGATATTATCGTCTGTAAAAATAAATGAAGTTCTTTCAATATCATGATTTTACTACATGTTTTTAAAATGGTTAATTTTTGATATTATACCAGGTGCATTTAATTAATTCCTTGTTTTAATCTATGTAAGCTTTAGAAAATTGAATTCTTAAATGACTATAAATTAATTCTTACCTTGACTAAATTATTTAAATAAGTAATGTACATGGTAGTGCATGTTTAATTCTTAATATTTATTTAATATCCTCAAAAGGCATTCTGAGAAAATATATTCCATACTTCTTTACGACCCCTCGAATTTTGAGCAGGTACTTTAGGGGGCTAGAAATTTTATACTGTGGTACTTACATATTATTGAAGTTGGGAATGAAAAGTCTGGGGTCTTATACGCTGCTGCACAGTATACAAATTTTGCAAAAAGTTATTTCCAGAAAAAATATTTTAGGTCGAACGAAATTTAAAGAATCGTGATTTAGACATTAATAAACATAAAAATGAAAATAGGTGGTTTAAAAATATGGCCAGCCTACCCCGAATTTGCATTTTGAAAATTTCCCAAAAAAGTACTTTAAGGCCGCTGAAATTTATATGGTGTATTTATGAGATATATTCAAACATACTTGCAAAACGTCAGACAAAAGTAATGGTTTTAAACAATCACCAGACGTAAACAAAAATTGCATGTGAGTGCGAGTGAAAGACGTTATGGGAAGACGTAAGGGCGAGCGAGGAAGTTTTTCGGCAGCAGCCGGTAATCCAGTGCGCTCCGCACGATTGGCTGCTAGAGGGGGTCACGTAACAGTAAATAAGTTACTAATGCTAGCCTGTGGATGAAATACTTTGAAGTAGTTAATTTTGTTGTTTTAAAATTTCGTATAAATTGTAACTTTTCGCCAGCAAACAATACCTTTTATTTAAATTAATTAAACCTCTGAAGTAGAAAAATACAATTGTAAATGAAACATCTGCAAATGATACTGTAATCGTTGTTAGGATATTTAAGAATCGTGCTGTATATTTAATTTCAGCGATTATTATTGAAAAATAAACGTTTTAGTTGAAACAAAAAGCAAAGATACGCAATTAAATGAAATTGCGTAAACATTAATGTAGCTAATTGTAAGCAAGTCTGAAATTCTTACATTTGGTATTTATTTGGAAACACCCGGTATACACATAAATGAATTAATAATAAAACCCAATTGGAGGATCACCGGTATCATTTTTATGTTAAAATTATAAACGTAAATCGTTAAATTTTGTAATCTTTATTAATAACATTTATCAATATTCAAAAAATCCCTGTTCACGTTTTGTAAAACATAAGGGCTTTTTCTTAAAAGTAATACAACAGCTTTCCCACGAGAACGGGCACGATGCTAAAAATAAATGTTAACCACCGATCTCTCCCTTCCCCATAAGAGGAACTTCTTTTAAATCAGTTCAGAGCTAACTACCTTGAGGTCACCGTGCGTCTTTCCGTTCATCAAGGATGCGAGTGCACTTTAATTGGGCCAACGTCCTGGCTCAAGAAAAGTCACAAATGAAGAGTTATTCCGCTTAGCGTTCCTATCGAGATATTGAATTCGTGGCAATTCAATCATCCAACGCCTGTCAGTGAATCCTTAGGTGATCCGTTCATTTTTCACCCATGTCCGTTCAAGGGTTTGGGACATTGCTGTGAAGTTACACTACAGGTACGATATAATTGAAGCCGAGGCCTTGACGCCACCACGCAGCCGACGCATTTAAAATCGTTAGACTCCCGTATACACGTAAGTGGAGTTTCTTTTTTCAATAAACTTACGGTCAAGTAGTGATCCTAGATTAACGTTCCTTTCAATTGCTATTAGATTACGGCTGGATAGTTAGTTTGATCATATCATATGTTAAAGACGATCAAAGAAACATATAGTTATAACAAAAATTGACATTAGCTCTTTGTTATCCATATTTTTTTATTGTTTATCGAGATAAGACCTTTGCATAAGGGTCGATTGTGTTATCTAGATTAGTACTTATATAAAGTACAGGGGTCCCCAAACGTAGTCCTAGAATATAAATTGTTCACTATAATTTTTCGCTATATTTTAAATGAGAAGGATGTATCGCTTGTAACTGACGCATTCCAATTTTTAAATATCATTATACCTAGTATACCATACACAATATTCTTTTATTTTGTAATCATAAATACCGATAAATGTGTTAGCCAATCCTTCTTTTCAGGGAATTAGTTTAAGTTAATTAAGTAATACACTGTCAAGTATCCATCTAAGTGAGCTGATCTAAATACTCATCCAATGGCGTACTTTAAGTCAGTAATTAACTACTAAGTATGTCGTGACAGCCTTATGGGGCCTAAAGAGCATTCTGGCCCGTTATAAAATTTTGGCGACCAACGTGTGGTGCTATTATTTTTGGGATATTGCAAGTTTTAAAACGCTAATTGATAAATTTAAATCCATTAAGGGGTTCATTTACAACTAATTCAATAAATTAAAAATTGGTAAAACCCTTATAAGACCACTATGACTGCATATTACTTGGCATTTTTGTAGGTGCATAAAACGTGACGTACAAGTTTTTAAAGTAAACACGTATGAGTAAGAGTTCCATAAATGGACATCCTAAGGAAATAAGTTTTAATAATAACTTACGCTCTTTGTTTCAAAGTTGGAAAATTTTTCTCCTATATTTTAAGATTTAGAATCATTTATCAATAGCTTTCTGTTATTAATTTTCAAGATGGGTTTTAAAATACATGTCAATCAGTTGAATGTAGATCATGTAAAATATGAGTTGGCGATTCGTGATGTTTTTTCAGTAAATAAGTGATAAAACATGACGCAGTTGCTACGACATTCTAAAATGGAAAACGTACGTAAATCGGGAATATTGTGTTCGTTTCTAAACGTTGTATGTGGTGTTAAATTACCAATACCTTTGTGTTTTATTAAATTCTGTCAGTATCAATATTTTCCTTACCGAAGTGTCATTTTTCTATGTTTAGTAATTTAATTATGGTTCGTATTAAGTTGAACATGAGATTTAAATCTCTGTGATTTTTATTTATGGAACCATCTTAACAGAACGAATACGTGACGCTGCACGAACATTGCGTAGTTTTCCTGAAAGATCCCCCACACAACAATTAATACATCGTAGAGGTCCATGCGTGTATTAATAGTAGAGGTGAGCATTTTGAAGACTGCTTGTAGAAAGACAAGTTCCGCTAGTTTTTACTGTAATGATCTTTCTTAAATTACAACTTGAAAAATGTTAAGGAAAATATTCTTTGATACTGAAACGTAATATAAGGAACAAATGTAGTTTAGTTGCTTCAATTTTGTGTTTATAAGACCTACAATCACTGTAATTTTAAATCGGACACGTAGCGATATGCTTGATTCTCTTCTTAACATCCACTTGCATACTATAATATTTCATAACGCTTGCAAACATTTATTTTTGGAGATTGGCCACATTAAATAAACTGTAAAATTGACACAATATAGAATAACTCCAAAATTAATTGTATTGGTAAAAACCCGGGTAGTCGATTTTCATAAGCTTTCCTTGAGGCGAATTTTTCACCAGTAAAATCATTCGCTATAGACAGGAACAGGTAGTAATCGCTTAGTGCCAGGTCCAGATTATAAGGTGGATGCATTAGGATATCCCAACCAAGCTCCCGGAGCTTCTGGCGGGTTACTATTGATGTGTGTGGCCTGGCGTTGTCCTAATGGAACACAATTCCTTTCCTATTAATTAAAGCTGGCCGCTTCGGGGCGATTGCTTCCTTCAGATGATCCAATTGTTGACAGTACAGGTCCGAATTAAGAACCTAGGCGTAGGGGAGCAGCTAATAGTAGATGATTCCCTGCCAATCCCATCAAACACACAGTAAAACCTTGCTGACCGTCAATGCTGGATTGGCCACCGTTTGCACCGACTCACCGCGATTCGACCACGACCGTTTTCACTTGACGTTGTCGTAAGTGGCCCACTTTTCATTACCAATGACCTTCCGCTTCAGAAATGGGTCGATTTTGTTGCGATTCGGCAGCTATTCGCAGATGAAATTTCTGTCCATGAAGTTTGTGTGCGTTAATTCATGTGGTACCCATACATCGAGCTTCGTTTTGTATCCAGCCTTATTCAAATAGTTTCAAACGGTTTTTGTGCAGTTTAACTCATGGGCAATCGAAATAGTGCTTACATGACGGCTGGGCTTGATGATTTCCATTATTTTATCGGCAGTTTCGACAATTTTCCCTCCAGAGCGTGGTGTATCTTTAACATCAAAATTACTGGAATGGAATCGATGAAACCAAAATGGCGCGCGATTGGCTGTTACAATATCAGGACCATAAATACTATTCTATTCACATTTTGAGCCGCCTGGCTTGCGTTTTCGTATTTATCGAAGAAAAACTGTAAAATATGGAGTATTTTCTCTTTGCTGGTGTTCATCTTTGACGCCCACTCAAACAGTATTGAGTCAAGCAATCACAAAACTGTCTAAGAAGTTTTTTAGTTTAAAATTTTATCCTTCTAACTCCATTTAGTCTAACCTGATTTCACTTATACAACGCGAGATACAGATTACTAAATCCATCTATTGGAAAAATAATGGATTTCTTTTTACTACACCTTTTAAATGACGTTATTACTCATTGATTGTATAATATTAACCCAAAATCAGTTCAATTACAAAATTAATCATTCTTTCGGATTCTGTGTAAGTTACAACTTTGTATTTGTAAAAGAAAATAAACAATTTGTGTTAGCAGATTTATAAAATAAATCTTACCGAGATGTATAATGTTAATAAAACCAAGTAAATTCTTGTAATCAATGTTAAGATAAGTTATCTATAACATCCTCGACAACTAGTAGACGCTAAGGAAATATTCTACTTCAACGTGAAAGATAAATTTACATCACTTTTAAGAGTAAATGTTACCTGTGAAGATCATTATTGAAATTAATTACGATTTGGCTTTTAGTATTTTCATTACAATATAGAATCCGATTTTGAAAGAGTGTAAACTGCTCCTTGTGTCGATAATTTTTTGGAAGATATTATTAGGTACCGAATGCAAGCGTCTTATATGTACTTTCCTCAAATTTTTAATTCCGTTACGAAATGTTATACCCTAGAGTTAATAAATCGATTAATATAATAAATTTCAGTTTGTAAGTCGCTAAATCAATTATTGCTTCTGTGTATGCAATGGCTTACTTAAGTTTACTTTGTCGGATTACGTCGCATTCTGATAAATTATTTCTCAGTGTTACTATGGATTTTTTTTACAATATATACTATTTGTTGTGCAAGAATTCCTTCAGATATAACGCTTGGATTATTACAAAACGCTACGAAATTCCTAGGTTGATGCTGGTTTTGACCTGTTGTTCAATAATCGCCCTTAACAGGCGCTCATTATTTATTGCTAAAATCCTTCTGCATAAACCTACGATCCACCCAATAACTACTGAGTAACGGACCTTCATTTTGATTGGGTAACGTTCCTGTTAAATGGAGCTTTGTTTATTTCTGTATTCATGTCCACTCTATTTATACAAGTGCAGGTTATAGGTCGTGAGAACATTTAAACATACTAACTATATTTATTCTAATTTTCATAAGTTTATGTCACAGTTTCATATTTGTGCTTTTTCTCGAAAGTTACATTGGTTTCACGTTATTTATTGCAAGGATTTATGTTAAGACATTGTTTTAACTATTCATGTTAAACATTTGCTGCGTTGATGTGAAATGTATATATATATATATATATATATATATATATATATATATATATATATATAT
>JAHWXV010745298.1:0-12212 GCA_024586415.1 Phrixothrix hirtus | reverse complement strand
CCCCCCCCCCCCGTTAGCGTTGGTTCCGTAGATCAAGAACGTGGCCCAATCTAGTATCGATTTGGACAGTGATAATGAATATGAAAAATGACTAAAAAGTACTCATGAAAAATGTCCGAACAAAAATGTTAATTGGAATAAAATGTAAATTCATTTAATTTCTTTTCAAATAGATCCCTCCGACAGCTAGTTTGGAAACGGCGTTAAAGTCATATTCTGGCAGTAGTTTTAATTGCACCAACGCGCCTGATTCGATTTTGGAAGCAGTTGTTAAAAACTTCTCTTTGGCCGATTTCAATCAGCTCGCAATTTTTATGTTATCTTTCAAACAATTTGTAAGATTTCGTCGTAGATAAGAAGTGATATTTCGTGGAATTTTTACCACTGTCTGAAGTTAGAAATAAGATTTTATCTAATACTTTCTTTCAGAATAATGTTTATGACAAGATTAAAATTTGAATATAGAAGAAATGAAACTTGCTATATTATCTCGGTAAGATTTTACGTTTAGATTTCAATGAGATAGCTATATCCCTCTAATATGTGGTGCTGGCTACGACATTCGCAATAATTTTTGATATTCCTCGTATTTGAAAATGGGAAACGTCTTTAATTGATTTTGGTCGGACTACGTTCCTTCAGAAGTTGTATACTAATGCTAACTTTGTATCAACTAGTCTCACAGGCAGCTAGGAAAGCGAGCATTAACTCAATTATAGAAAGCACTTTTATAAACATTTTGCCTAACTTATTTAAATAAGCCTAATTAATTATTTAGGAATCTAATGATTTTGTTTTAGTTACCGCTACTCGATGTTAAGGCTAATCAAGCATACCTTGAGTTCAGTATTCTGACAGTAACTGTGTTTTTATTGTCGTACTATGGAACTGAACTTGCATTAGTTAGCGAAACAATTTCGGAAGCTTGCTATGAAGTTAGTTTTGTAGAAACGGACGTAAGATTTCAAAAAAGCCTTCTACTAATAGCAGTCAGAAGTCAAAGACCTTTGATATTAACAGTTGGTGGATTTACTAATTTATCTTTGAATATATTTGTTATGGTAAAGTTAAATATATTTCTTTTAATATTCCCAATTTATTTCTCATTGTTTTTTTGCTTTCAGATTTTGCGCACTTCGTATTCGGCATTTATGCTTCTTCACAATACCAACAGTGAATAATTATGAATCACTATCATCGTCAAAGATTAAAAAAATAATTTAGTGTTAATATCTGTATCTTTATTTACACTATAAATGTATTGCAATATAAATTTAACTCTCATATAGATTTAGTTAATTTAAAGAAACTTACAGAATGCATTTCAAGCTGCACTTTTTACTGTTTATTTATCTGGGCTTAAAGCAAATATGTAGCTTACCACATCAATGGTGTAATAATTATGTAAATAAAATGTATTTAAAAGTTACATAAGTTGTCAGTATTATTTCTATTTAGATATAAAATGAAGAACTAAGTCGTGAAGCTGTAGAGCACTTGAATAACATTTCTTAGATCTAATGTTCGATTCTCGATCAGTAACAATAGATTTTTCAGTGTTTCAGAATTTACTAAAAGCATTTGGCTTCACCGTATTAGTGTTTACTATATTAACATTTTGGCTATGGATCGATTTCTACACATTTTCTACATCCACGTTTATGTGTTTATACTAATGTTTCTGTTGCTAAAATAATAAACGCATCGAAAGCTTAAATTCATTTGGTTGTTATACGAAAATAATTCGAGAAGTTCTCGGATTGATCTATATACGGCGCTAGTGGCAATAAGTTGTTAATGTCATTTTAAAATTCATTTTATTGTATCAATTCTATGAAACAAGTGCTCGCAAAGAAAACCAAACGTGTGTTGTCAAAATAGAGAAAACAGAAGTTCGTTCAGTGATTTAGTTTTTGGTTTTGAAAGATTTATCAGCAACAGAGATTTACCAAAGGATACAAAAAGTGATCAAAGTGGGCGCCTAAAAAGGAATGGTAAAAAAAATACATAATGTGGTCCTTGCAGGTAGGCGACTGAAGGTTCAGTTATCTAAGGTTGCTGGAATTTCAAGTAAATTCATTTACCATATATTAACACAAGATTTGGAAATGAAAAAATTCTGCGCAAGATGGATGCCACATTTCTTGATGCTGATCAAAAACGTATTTGACTATAAATATCGCAGAGTTGTTTGGACCTTTTTAACAAGGCCAGGAAAGTTTTTTGAGGTAATTTGTAACTACAGATGAAATTCAGATACATCATCATATACCAGAGACAAAATAGGAGACGGAATAATGGACAGAAATTGGTACTTCAGGTCTGAAGAAAGTTAATTCGGTTTTATCACCTGGTAAGATTATGGCGTTGGTGTTTTGGGATTCAAGCGAAATAATTTTTATTGATTACTTACAAAAGGGCCAAATCATTAATGGAGCATAATATGCAAGCCTTTTAGATAAACGAAATTTAATTTTGAAACCAAAAAGATCTGGATAATTCAAAAAGAAAGTGCTTTAAAGTCAGGACAATGCACCATCTCACTAAAGTGCAATTTGAATGGCTAAATCGGCAAGTTGATGCATGAATTGTTTTAACAACTGCCCTATTCACAGATTTATTATCGTTAGATTTCCACCTTTTTCCAAATTTAAAGAATTTATGGCTAGAAAATATTTGAAGACAAACGAAGAGACCATTGCACCTATTTTGAGGAGCTTCCGAAAGATCATTACAAGAAAGGAGTAGAATTACTGCGTTGGACCTAATGCATTATTGTTTTAGAATGTCATTCCGAGAAGTTTTCAAATCATCCCCGAATTTAGTTTTATAAATGTATTCATGTTCTGATAACACACCGGAAATTTAATATTTGTTACGCGGTTTTTTAAAGTTATCCTTTTACAAGAATTAAAGTAATTCAACAACACAAATGAATAAATTGCATTTTAATTACTCCAACAGGCAGTTTTCGTGCGCAATTTAAATATTTGGGGTCGTTTTAAGTTATCGGATCCCTAATGTATTATGTAAGATCGTTACAATAATATACAAGGTGGCAAAAAATTCTGGAATATTGCAAATAACTCTAAAACGATTTTATTAATTTTTAAGAATATTTGCTGGTCGATACAGTAAAAAATTATAAATTTAGGGGAAGAACCTTCGTTCACGCAGTGATACAGGGTAAGTAACAAGTATGGTCAGCGTTTTATTTTTAAATGAAACACCTTGTATATTTTTATGGATTTTGATAGATTTCTTTAGGAAAAATTCAACGATATACGGTTTATTGTGTCTATCTTTCGAAATTACAGATTTATTACAAATTAACGTTTTTCTTTAAAAATTTAGTTTAATCGATTTACCACATAAGTAACTTCTTAAAAAAACATAGCACAACAAGAACAACAAGATAAATATGTTTCAAGAGATGTTCAAAATGTCTGCCATTGTTAGCTAAACAATGAGGAAGCCTGTTGCGGAATTCTTGAATCACATTTGTGATGACATCTTAGCGAATTTCCTGAATTTCAGATGTAATACGAGTTTTCAGATCTTCAGTATTCATCGGTTTGTGCTTATAAGTTTTATTTTTTATATGGCCCCATAAAAAAATCTAAGGGGTCAGGTCGGTTGGCCTGGCAGGCCACTCAATCTTACCCCTAAGACTTATCCATTGATTCGGGAATGTTTGGTTTAAATATTGTCGAACCTGGAAACGGAAATGTGCTGGGGCACCATCTTGTTGAAACCAGACACTTCCCCTGTCATCATAAAGAGCTTCCAAATTAGGCAAAACATGTTGCTCAAACAAATCTAAAGAAATTTCTGATAAAAGATTTCCATCTATAAAAAAGGGACCAATCACATTCTGGCCAATAATGTCTGCTTAAACATTCAGTTTTTGCGGCCTTTGAGTGTGAATTTCTTCCATCCATCGTGGACTAACTGCAGACCTATACCTACAATTATGTCTGTTGACAAAACCAGATAACGTAAAAGTGGCTTCGTCCGAAAACAGGATATTGTTGGCAAAATCAGGATTGACATTATATGTCTCCAAAGACGTTCGCAAAATTCTGATCTTCGATCGAAGCCGTCTTCGGAAAATTCCTGTACCAAATGAACTTTATAAGGACGAATTTTCTCACTTTCAAATAAATTTTTCACTGACTAATGGCAGATATTGTGGTTTGACGCTAAGTGTCTAAAGAATTGCTGGGGATTTTCCTGCACATCAGTTAAAATATCTAGGGTTTTATCATCGCCAGTTTCTATCTTTAGTAGTCCAGAATTTCGTCAGTCTTTAATGCTAGCAGCTTGGTTAAACTATTTCACCACCTTGCTTACGCAAGACTGAGTTATTCCAGGTCGATTTATATAAAGTTGATTAAATAAATTGCATACATCGTCTTGAGTTCTTTTACGGTCACCATATTCGACCATCATCAAAATTTGATTTTCTTCTTTTTCGCTTAAAGCTACCATTTTATCCACAAAACTTTTTAAAAATGCTTCCAAGAAAAACTACTGGTACAATTCTTAAAATTCTTAAAATAATCTGATTTGGTTTTTTAAATGTCATTAAGTAAATTTTTAAATAAAAACATTAATTTGCAATAGATCTGTAATTTGTCTTAAAGGGATCTATCAACATTCATAAAAATATACAAGGTGTTCCATTTAAAAATAAAAAGTTGACCATACTTTTTACTTACTCTGTACAACTACGTGAACGAAAGTTCCTCTCCAAGATTTATAATATTTTACTGTATTGCCCAGCAGATATTCGTAAAAATTAATAAAACCATTTTTGAGTTATTTGCAATATTCCAGACTTTTTTGCCACCCGGTATACTACATATTTTTTGAAAATACGCTGGGCCAGGTTGCAGTCGTCCATTTCGGCTTCTTTAAATTTGGTATGGAACATGAATTGGATTGATACAATCCCTTAAATTATCAAAATGCAGACTAGATGTATTTCTTTCATATTTATTTTCAATAAAAGCTTCTTCACCAATATTTTGAAACGATCTTTTAAACTCTAGTTCTTATTATTAGATCTTAACTGAAATTTAATAAGAAAATTTGCGATACAGAAATTCAGACCGAAATGTTAAATTCAGAGAAGAGATAAAAAAATGTTTAATAAATTAAATAAATGTAAATACAAAAATTAGTTAAACTTAGAACTAGTTAATGAACTTCAATGCAAATAGAATAAATAAAATTCCTAATAAAAATGTAGATAATATAAGACATCTAAATATAAAATACTTAAGTCAAAACACTATGAGTAGAGACACCTAGAAGATAAGAAATTAATTTAAATATAGTTAATGAACTTCAATGCAAATAGAATAAATAAAATTCCTAATAAAAGTGTAGATAATATAAGTGACATGTAAATACAAAATGCTATAAAACACTACGAATAGAGACACCTAGAAGATAATAAATTAATTCAAATATAGTAAGTGTGTAAAATAGAAATTAAAAATAATAAGCATTTTATGAACAGAAACCTGTAATAGTTATGAGGATAGATATTAGATACCATGCAACATTAAGGAAAGGAACAAATAAAGTAATTTTAAGAATTCTGATAAATTGGGTATATATAAAGGTAAGCATTTTAATGCAAAATTAAAATCAGCCTGATTCTGAACATTTCACAATCAACCTAATTCCTAAACAGCTTTATGCAAATCTAAGATCTTCTTTGAGAAATACGTAACCAATTGTCTGACATCATGTACAGCTTTTATGCATATATAAGGGTCTCTCCGAGATATGCATAACCAATTTTCTGCTACGGATGTCATGGACTTTTCAGGACAAAGCTATCTTGAGTACATAAATATTCTAATCTCACCCGTATTAATCCAAGTAATAACGCCACATTCGTTACTTTAAAACTATATAAAATACATAACAAACATAACAAACAAGTGTAACTATTTTGCACGAAACTGTATGATGCAAGTAGGTAGATTAGACTTTTAGCTGCAAATTGAGAATTAAGTAGAGAATTTAAGATATCGAATCATGTACATATATGTATATATAGGGTGTCTTGAATATATGACGCATTATTTTACACACATGTATACAGGGCCTTAGGGAACACAATTCTGTAAAAAAATTTAATCTAATTTAAAAGAAACTTTTCGTAAATTTTTGCACAAGAATCTGTCATGAATACGACTCTGGCTATAATTTACTATGACATATGAATAAAAACGTAAATACCACTTTGTTTCTGGTTACAAAATATCATATTACATTTATTAAATTATCGAGTTCATAACCAACATCTGTTTTAATATTTTGTTTAAATATTTCACAAGTTTCAAAGTGCATCGTAATAAACAAATCGCGAGTGAATTTTAAAATAAATGTAAAAAAATAAAACTTCAAAGCAATGAGATGTAAAATGGAGTTATGCAAAGAAACATTTTACATACAATCTCTTAGGGTAAAGGTGCCGCCAAAGAGAAGCACTATTTGCCGTCATAAACAAGAAACCGGGATTGAAGCCTTAAAGTGCAAAGGAAAGAACCGCGATTACAACAAAAATTGAATGTTTGCCATCTCAGTCATGAAACTAAGAATTTGAAATTTGGAAAACCCCTATTGGTTAATAGAAAAATACCGGAGTTGGACGTCGAATGTTATAAAAGCCAGAAAACGCAATTTTGCGATATCTTTTCTTGTGAAAAAGTCAACGCTGTTGAATTAATAAATCTGAAGATGAGTTTAGATCCGTTGAAGTTAGAAATGTAAATCATCATACTTTGTGTCACGTATGTGTGATCGTGGCATTAATAAGCTCTAAAATTTGCAAATCAATGTAAATTAAATTTTGCTAAGGTAAACAGGAGAATAAAATTCAATTATCAAAGACGCAACTTAAAAGAATACCGTTAGATTTGAATTGGAATTTAAAAGGGACGTAAATCCTTTTGAGACAGACGACCTGGAATCGAATAGGCAGAAGGAAGTCTAAAGTATTTAAAATCGAAGATAATGCAAACGCAACGTAAACCGTAAGTGTATTTATCAAATCATTTTATAAACTTTCATTGAACAAATAAAATCAAAGTTCTTCACGCTTGTTGTGTTAATTTTTGAAAATTTATTTTACTTTAAATAAACGCGTTAAAGAACCAGAAGTTCTTTCTGGAATGCAAACAATTCTTCTTTACAAGTTATCATAACGGTTTGTATGGAGAAGTAACCGAAGGGGTTGTAAATATTAAATGTTTTCTTTAAGATTTATGTGCATCAGATTTAAATGAGAATATTGTTGATTTGAAATTTATTTATTTGTATTTTCAATAAATGTATAGAATGTAAAGGCGTTGTTACTTAATTTGGTGAAATATAGAAAAATTGTTAATCATATAATATTGGTGAGATCAGTATAAGGTCTAACGTAACTATTTGAAAAGAAAGATTGTATTAATTTTCTCTTTAGGTAATACGGAACTGTAACCGTTAAAATATGTTATTTGAAAGGGTATTTACCCTGAACTTATTGGCAAAGACCAATACAGTTCAAAATAGTTTGCCCACTTCGATCTTAAAACCAAACAAAGATCACGTAAATTAATAATGAATTAAACCATTTAATTAAACTTGTTTATCAGGTGCCAAACGAAGTAGACAACAGTGTGAAAGCACCAAAATTATTAATATCACTTCAAAACATTTAAAATAAAGAATTAATCAATTATATTAATGGAATCTATGTATAATTTTTATTAGAATTACTATATACAGGGTAAATCGAAGAAAATTTAATTGTTAAAAATTTCTGATACAAAAGTTTAAAACAAAACGTGGAATTGACGATTTCATGCCAAAACTTGCTGATATTTCCTTTACATAAATATCTTAAATAAATTAATCCAAATGAACACAAATTAATTAAATGATACACAGATAAAATTCCAAAGTTTTTATAAAATTAAATATTATATATTATATACCCAAATTGAGTCTGAAATAAAGATTTGGTTGCTACTCTATACACTACTGAATTTATGACTTTAGCAACACGTACAAACGGATTGACGCTAACGATTTTATTAGTCAAAAATTTACTGTAGGACAATGGGAAGTTTGTAACAAAGGATCTCAGTGATTAATGTCAAAACTAATACCGTGTAAATAACCATAAAATGTTATATATTTTAAGCAATTAACAATTTTAGTATCATCATTTCAACAAAAAAATTATTATTCTATGCTTAGGAAAAATTAATGGCAATCGATACAACATGAGCCTAATTATAGGGTCTGCGGTTAACTATTAGAGATCCTTTTAAAATTGAACTTATTAAATTATGCAGAAAGCTATATTTAAATAGTGGTGTATATCTTGCGTTTAAACAAGGACTAAGATATTCTAGATATATCAATCATTATTTGATAGGTACTCATGCAAATATATGTATCATTTTTAAAATGGAAAGTTTCCGTAAAAAGCTGAAAACTAACTGTATATTTTTACCAGTGCTTATATTTAAAAGTTGGGGTATCAATCTTGATGAAACTGAATCAATTCTTTATAAACTATATTCAAGAATGATAATGGTATGCGGATATTTGTATCCTGTAGTTCATTTGTATGGAGCTTTCCACTACAAGCATGATTTCAATATGGTCATTAACTGTTTGTTTAACGTTTTTGGGGGGCTCGGAGGTAATTTTTTTATTTATAAAGATCTATTTTAAGTTACAGATAGTTTATAAATATCACACACGCTTTCTATTTTTAATTAATTTTTTAATAAATTCATAGTAGGCTACTAAATAAAATTAGCGTTTGTTATTGGTAAAATTGTACTAACTTGATTAATGACGGTGTTTTTAATAAAAATGTAATAAAGGATTTATCATTTTAAAACGCTAAAAATTGTTATAAGTTGTATTTAATAATAATAGAAGTAACGATAATAGTTAATGACAAGTCCCAAATGGTACATGTTTAGCAAAACTGTTCTCGCACAAGCCCAAGAAGAGATAAATAAACAATAATACAAAAGCAATGGCATAAAAAAGGAAAGATATCCATCGTGCATATTAAAAAAATAAACAATTTTATATTAAAATTTTAAATGTAAAACTTAATCATTTAAAACAATTATTTTATTTTATTTTTGAGGAATATATTAGATAAGGATACCAGATCAAATCATTATATAATTAAAACAGAGTTTGATAAAACTTGTTTTATATTTAGATGAAGGAAACTGTAGCTGTAGCTAGGTATGTCGCGTCGTAATTCATTAAATTGTTCTAAAAAGGCAAGCGCTGTTCAATTCCCATCTGTTCTTCATGGGTAACCATTTTAAATCTTTTAATTTTGTAATATCAAAACTCATTTGTTTTATTGTTAAAAATATTTTAATAGTGACATCATAGTAATTGAAATGAGAGGAAACTAAATAATTACAAAGTAATATTTTCATTATATTATTCGGTACCGTATATATCGTGGACAGAAGACAGCTAACTAGCTTTTAAATTTCTAATACAGATAGTAGTTGAAAGTGAAAAATTGTCTAAAATTACCTTTACATTGTTTTATGCCACCCTTCTAAGCTTATATGGACGACAAACATTTATTAGAAATTATTTTAAGTAAATGTTGTAAGTCCTTATATTAATGGTCTAATTGTTTAATGCTATGTCGAAGTTAATATGAGGATAATGCATAGTATAATTGGCTGTCATCTATAAAGAAGGCCCAGTTACAGTACTCACTTACAGAAGGGAAATTTAAAGTATAATTGGTATATAATAAAGGCTCAAGGATTAAACCCCCTGGAACACCTCAAGGGGAAGCTTTTTGACTTGTGAAGTTTAGATAACTATAGATTAGATTAGTAGCAAACTCAATATAGTCAGTAAGATAGAGTGACCTATGGTATCAAAGGTTTTAGAATAATCCATTTCAAGTAGCCTATGGCTTTTACTATAACATCAACCAAACGAATTAACGCAGATTCACAACTATCTAGATCGAAGACCAGACTTGGTTGAGGGCTATGCATTATAATCATTAATATGCTTACGAAGTTGGCGAGTAATTAGTTTTTTTAAGACCTATATTTAGCGCAGAAAAGATACTCGCCCGCCTAAGGTTTGTTAATTTCATCGGTTTGTTAATTTTAGACAAAGGATGAATTATAGCCTTGTTCCAATAAGGAGGAAAGGTAGAATTGCTTAAAAAAAAATTAACAATATATGTAGGATAGCACAGAAAATGGGGACAATGATGTTTTGTTGTTTCCAATTTATTGCTTCAACTACATAAGATGTTAGGGCGATTTCGTGAATTATTTTACAAATAGTTTCAAATTCAATCTCTGAGATTGAAGTTTGCTTTGAACTTTGAAATGAAACCATTTATCAATATGTATAGGGTGATTTTTAAATATTTGATTAAGGTAACTAAAATCGCATGTGTAAGGATGTGTCCAAAACGATAATTTTAGTATTACTTAAGTGTGCCAAACTTCATTAATCAAAGTTCAACTTTAATGTTACTAAATATTATTTAAGTTTTAGAATATTCTACTATTATATCGTAAATTAAGTGGGGATATCTAGCAGTAGTTTTAGGAATAACATCCAGTCCTCAAAAACTAAACACTAAACATTTCAAATGACGTATCTTCGTATCGACAGCTTTGCTAGGATGAATTCATAAATATAATATGAACCGAACGCAATACAGAAATGAGCACTGCACAGTAACATGTCTAATATAATTGACGCGCCCGTCAAGTGCGCGGTACGAACTCGAATTCGATTGTTCCGACTCAAAGCACAATACAGTAGAAATTCATCGCACAATGAGCGACAGCGAAGTGCAGAAATGCCGCAGGAAATTTCTAGAAAGGCATATCGAGATTAATGATGAAAGCAGCCAAAGGAGGAAGCCTGTGATGTTTACCGAGTGGGTCGGGTATCGATTTATAATTTCCGAGATGTTCACTGATTTTCCTGAAATTTTAAGCTTAGCTCGCTATAGTATCGTAATGGGGAAGCTTCGGTACAGTAAAGTATGTCCAAGTTGTATTTAGAATACAATCATAAAATTTGGGGAATACTCTCAGCGTTAACATTTCTTCAGCACTACCAAGAGGAAGGAGAGCAGTATTGAAAAAGATTCGAAAATGAAGAAATAGAAGAACAGTCACAACCAAAAATGTCCAATGAACCTTTTCCAGCAAAACGCTTATGTTTATTGTGGGATCGAAGAGTTTTGTTGGTTTAATACATATATCACTTCAACCACAGATCGCGAGGCACTTCAATTGCTACGAAGATTACAGCATAACAAGTGAAGAGGGATGTTATCATCAAAAGTAATGTGACAATATTTTTACCAATGAAACTTTATGGAGGTTTCTCGTAATTATAAAGTAAATGCGAAAGTCACATAGATACATGGCAACAGACTTAAATATATGTAAATTCAAGTAATAGAAAATCCTTCTATTATGGTTTTCCTGAAATCGTCAGTAATGTTAAACAGACATTAACCGTACCAAGAATGTCACTGCTATTACAGCAGTAGTAGATGGAAAGCTAATTTACTAATTTAAGTTCGTTCGACAGACCCGATTTTTATTTAATTAAGTTATTATTAAAAATAACATTTACAAAGTTGCGTATTTACAAACAATTTTAAATAATTTTTGCGGTTACCGGAAAAATTTTAAAAATTGCTTGTCAGATTCTCAGCCTACGGCATTCTACTTAAAAGGCGCCTCGTGAAGTGCTACTTTCCCGATTTGTTACAATAATAACTATTATTTCATCACATTTAAATTAATTTATATAAATATGTACAAATTGTTGAAATCAGCAATTGTTAACTACTTCAATTATATGGTTTGTGAACTTGATATTTTCGATTTAAAATAGTAATAACTAGGTTAGCACCATCTGAGTTATGATGGATATGATTTGAAGAGTTTAACACTCGACGCGTTTGCATTCATAATAAATATTTACAGCTTTGAACATTTGGCTCCAACCGTGTGGTTCCAAGTTGACTCAAAATAACATTTGGGTATTTACTGCATATCCATGGGAGCGTTTAGTTGACGATAAATAAAAGACAATGTATTGAACATAGCGATATATATATATATATATATATATATATATATATATATATATAT
>JAHWXV010745295.1:0-11979 GCA_024586415.1 Phrixothrix hirtus | reverse complement strand
CGTTATTATCACGAATAAATATATACGTTCCTGGTCATACTGTTCGAAATTTTGATCTACTCAAGGTAGGTAAATTTCATGCTAATTATAGAAAACAAACCTTGGTGATACAAGCAGCATTAATTTTCAATAAAATAGCCCGTTTCACACATTTGGAAATATTTGGGGTTTCATACACTTCATTTGTAAATAAACTAAAAAATATGGAATTGTAGATTATATAATGTTCTTTTTGTGACTAGTTAACTTTATTGCGCATTATTTTAAATAGCTTATTTTTATTGCTGAAACGTGTAGTTAGGCCTTTGGCCTGTTTGTATTCAGTACTTAATAAAATAAATATAATAATCAAAGAATAATGCTAATTGAAGATTTAAATACTTTTGACGTTATTTGCAACTCTGTGCATTGAACAAAACAACTACGAGCAGGTTCTCAAAACTGACCACTCTGTATATTATTTAAATAACTAACTGAAATTTAAATTCTTTTAAAAGGAATGTTATTCTTACTCAGAAATAAATTCTTCATGGCTTCTATTTCTAAACATTAGTAAATTACTATTTAACTTTCTTTACGCGCACTGTATAGCTATGATTTCACATTAGGTTGTTTGTCGATGAAATAATAACCAAAATTGAGCACCTTTATATAATTTTTGTTTGCACGAAAATACACATACGTAAATAAAAAGTCAATAATCAGTTACCAAATTAAATAGGACTTATATTCTAAGAACAAGAACATTGGCTAGCAAAAACTAGGCTCGTAGCAATTTATTTACAGAACCCAGCTAGGTATTACAACTGGAAGACTTGAATGATGGAAACAATTTATAAAAGATCTCTAGATTTTGCCAACGGCACAACAATATTTAAAAGGAAAAAAAGCCGCATAAACAATATGTACTCAAATTGGGTACCCAGGTTATTTAAACATTGGTAATCATAAAACTGACTAATTAAAGTACAATCGTATATGTGATATAAGCAGTTAACCTAAATGATTGAAATTATAAACGTAAAATGCTTTACTGAATTAATTATAATTCAATGCTACTGTAAGTATTTTAAGTGAGTAATTCATTTATTTCTTTAATACTCATATAAAACGGACGGTAACGTCCTTTATCTAACTTTACGTTATTTTATACAAACAAAACTGGGTCAATTGGTGATAGCACGTAATTTGGTAGATGCAGGCTGAAGCAAAGGTAGTCCTTCTTTGCGAGATTCGGAATAAACATGGAAAGAACAAAAGAAAATATAAGTCACAGATGAAAGCACGCTCTGGACTCGGAAAGCGCTTCTACTTCTTAATTTTTAGAATACATAACCCCCATGGGTAGAATGATACGTAAACGAAGTTGGCTGCTCTTTTATTGAAAGGTTTATCTCAAACTATTTGAATTTACTGTATAGGGTCAGACGCCAGGCAGGTACTTTATAACTTCAATAAAGGTCTATAAAGGTCTATATTATTTCCCTAAAACTAAAGAAGACACCACCGAACAAGCACTCAATACTTTTGCTACTTAACACAACCGTATCTGTCTTACTACTGTCCCCGCGCCTCGGGTTCGTTCTCACGGGACTGTACGTCTCTCCCCTCGGATTCGATCATGCCCGCCAGACTGGCACCAAGAAGATTGTCTTTACACATATTGAATTGTAACCCAGATAATTATTTCTTAAGCTTTAAATGGTATTATGCCCGTTAATTTCTTGTGTGTATAACATACTTTGTAACCAACAGTTCTTAACTTTGTTTGATCTTGGCGCATGATATTATTTGCATTCCCACAATTTCTAAAATTTCTGACGCAATACTACTACACTAAAATTACTTTGTAATATTTGAAAAGTAAAAATACAAGGTGTATTCAAATAGGTTTTTAATTTAGCTTTATTCCTTCTTAAATGGGATTAATTTTTAAGTTATTTAAACGGATTCTATTTTAACGAAAAATTAGATCAATCATTAACGTGCATGGTACTAAATATCGCTTGATTTACCCGATATTCTTAAAAAAAACAGCAAGAGCTGTCTCTATTTTTCGTTACCAAAGTGCAATAATTTTTGGTTTTTCGTGTTTATCACATTTAGTTTTAAGTTGAATATAGGATTTTTATTTATGGAGCCATATGAGACAATTAGTTTACGTAGTGCGTATTAATAACCCAGAACAATTAGTAGTACGAATATGTTATGTTGCAGGAATAATTCGTGATTGTCCAGAAATGTTTCTCCTAACGCAACAATCATTACGTTAAAGTTCTCATTGTATTAATTTTATCTCAAACTGCAAGTTAAGAAAAGTTAGGGAAATATTCTTTGATTTGTCAGGATTAGTATCTTCAGTTTGAAGTTATCAGAGCAGCCGGAGTCCCTTTGAAAGAAAAATATTGCTTTTTGTCATGAAAACAGTAGTTTTTTTGGAAATTAAATTCATTAAAAATGTTTATTTAGCGTCTGACAGATCGAATTTTGCATTTGGATAGTCAATTTTGTTTTGGCGTTTTTGATGATATTTGAAACCTCTGATAATACCTATTATCGAATACGCGCGGTCTGAGTATTGTGATGCTTTTATAAGTACGCATGAACGGCACGTAGTAATTTGACGCGTCGCGGCACTCGAATGAAGTTCGCTTTCAGAAGTTAATGGCGGCAAGGCCAATTGAATAAATAGCTTGTTCTGACAAACAAGTTAAGGGAGGGAAAGGAAATTGCGCGACCATATGTGTGTGTGTTTGGGCCCGCAAGTAACCAAAAATTGGGATTGAATGTCTCTCTTGTGGATTAGGCGGTTGATAGTCGACCTCACTGGTATGGCCCAGGGATATGGATAAGCGTATTCTCTAAGTAGTATCTATAGCCACCCCAACCTGCGTGCTGTAGGACCAGGTATTCGTAGAGTGTAGGTAAAAGGAAATAATTGTCTCTTACTCATTGCAAGGCGTATGTTGAAGCCTGTAGTATTCACAAACACCTCCCAGTGTTGTATGTACTTTTCTTTGTGGGACTTAGTTCCTTGCCACGAAAAGAAGGAAGTCGTGTAGTAGATACAAACCTTAGTTTTCGGTATTAACAACCGAGGGTAATTGTAAGAGATACTTATGTACTGTATTTGTATCAGTAAGACTTAGCCAATAGAAGGTGGTGGTAACGACGCCATACCCGCCCTTTTGGTTGACCCGTTGGGTTGTTAATGTTGACTACATTTAGTTGGTAATCTTTGTGTACTTTAAGCTAAAGAAAGATTGCGCTGAATAATATTTAAAATATTTGTGACATCCTATTTTGAAATTAATTTGATTATACGGTTAAACGCCCTCCCAGTTAGTTGTTTTATTTTGAATATATTTAGCTGTAAGATCATTACCTGTAAAACTTATAGAATTGAGAGACGGCCCGAGTGGAATCTGCGTTAGGTCTGAGGACGTAAAGTGGGGCCTGTTCCTACAAGTGGATTTGTTATTACTTTCAGTTAAACAAACTGACAGGTTTCGTTGGCGTTCCCCGCCTAATAAATAAAACTTTTTTTAAATTTTCCGCCGTATCTTCCCCAGTAATGGAGTGCTTGACAGAACGATAGTGTTAAAAAATAATAAACAGGTAGATAGGGGTTTTTCTGTAGGATAAAACGCTAAAGACGGTTTTTTCTACTCTCCGAGACGATTGAGAAATATGTAATAAAATTAAATTGACAGTTCGAGACGATTTTCACTCTGGTGGATTTCGACGATATATATAATTGGTACTAACGCGTCTCGAGACCACCGCACTGTGGCAGTCAAATGCACGTAGGTTTTAGATGAAAGAATCGGTCGTGTGAGTGATTTCTTTTTTTAAGTGTCCGGGTGAATTGACGGATTCAGCAGATGTAGTATGTCGAAATATCAGGCCTGAGAGATCGAATACTGGATTTCTGGAGATTTACCTGCCTTTTTATACCCCGGTTGCAGCTTCATTGGGCATGTGAGTTGCCCCTGCGGTGCAGGAATCTATAAATAAAGTCACGATTGATAATTCTGGTTATATGCAATCGAGCAACCCGGTGAAGTGACAACTAAGATCAAGGTATTTTTTTATCACATTGTTCTTTTGCTTCCCTATTTTTTGCCTGTAAGGGGCGTAAGTAAAAAG
The DNA here is from genome assembly GCA_024586415.1 of Phrixothrix hirtus. NCBI lineage: Eukaryota > Metazoa > Arthropoda > Insecta > Coleoptera > Phengodidae > Phrixothrix > Phrixothrix hirtus. Next base: position 7,830 of record JAHWXV010745295.1, on the reverse strand, counting down.
TCAAGGCATATCGGTGAGAATCCAGTTTAACTTTTAATCGCGGCTGTCAACTCTTGTAGAGGCCAGCTCAAACTTTTCCGTTGCGAGGATAGCCTATTAATACATAATTCCTGTCCAACTTATGGGCGTATATCTGTGTGACTGTAACTAGTATATTTAAACAATAATTTTAGTTATAGTAGATTGATTAGTTCTCCAGTACCTCTTGAATTAGACCACATTCAAGAGCTGGAGAAGTTATCTGTAAACCTTTGTATCCTGCTGTTTTTGTGTATGCTAAACAAGCCATTTCTTTAGAAATAGATAAATAGGCTTTCATTTTGAACTTAAAATAAGTTAACAATTATTACCTTGTATTTTAGGATATATGTGTTAGTTTAGGAACCCTCTCTCTTGCAACGGTCCTAACTTATATTATTATTTGGGGTCTAGGTAAGCGGCAAACCCGGTACAACAGAGCTATAGACCACGAAACCTTTTCTCCCTGTTCCGAGGAATAGTTTTATTGAGTATACGGCCCACCAGGAGCAGTGGCGCCCCCATTATTATATTTCAACTCTTTGTAAGTATTTCCAGCGCTTTACTTATAGCGCGGACGTGCTGGTGCAATTTGTCGCGGACCCGCCTCATCCGAGAAGCTAGCGGGACATCAGTATTGCTGTAGGGTGTAACGCCAAACGCGCCAGTGACGAACCGCGAGCTACTAGTTCTGTTTCGTTGGTCGTTTCCGTTTTGGACATACCCATTATCGCGGACAGAGGCAGTGGCGCCCCAACTTACGTGTGTAACGTGTACCCTCATTAAAGGTGACGGAATTGTTAACAACGATTCCTGTTGATAATTTTTGACTATCCCATTCTGAGCATAGTAGCTTAGTCGGCGCTCGCTGTTAGCGTCCATCCGTCGGCTGGGCGCCTAGCGCTAATTAGAAGCATAGCAAATTTTGAAATAATATACAGAACAATGCAGACCAATTGCTTCGATTTTGTGTTTATAACATGCATTGCAATTTAAAATCGTCACCTAATAATAAAGGAATGTTTTGTAACAATGAAAAGTCCTTTACAATTCCTTATAAACTCTAAAAATTAAAATGGCCCGAAAAGTAAATTATTAAAATGGCGGTACTTATCAAAATTTGGATTTGGGCCTTAGTATATAATTCAATGAAATTGAAGTTGTTTTTAAACGAATTTGGGTTCATGTTTAACAAATAATAAACGAATATAGGTCTTCATGTCTTTATTCATAAACTTTCTGCAGATGACATAGCTTTATCCGTACATAAACCAGATTTCACTGATATTGAAATGGACATTAATGAAGATTTGAAGGCTCTATGTGGACATTTCAAGAAATGGCGTTTTTGCCCTAGTGCCAAAAAACTGTAGTTACTTGTTTTCATTTAAGGAATCCTCAAAAGGATCGTATATTAAAAATTCAAATGAACAATAATTTACTAGAACATAAATGCAATCCAACATATCTTGGTGTTACTTTGCATTCTTTGTTGATATATAATCAACAGATTGAGAAATTAAAACAAAAATTGGAAACACGTAATAATATAGTACAAAAATTAGCCGAATTAAGCTGGGGGCGAATGTAGAAATGCTACGTACTGCTGGTTTGACGTTAGTATTTTCTACTGCAGAATGTTGCTGCCCATTATGGATGAATTTAGCTCATGTAGGAAAAATTGATGCTCAGTTAAATACAACCAAGAGGATTTTTTCAGAAACACTTAAATCAACACCTACTTCTTGGTTGCCAGTTCTGTCTAACATTATTCCTTCACACATTCAACGAAAGCCTGTAGCATCCACCAATTAAAAGATTGAAATCACATAAACCTATTTGGCGTGAAAATTTCTTATTAGGATATTTTTCACAAATCGAGTCTTGGAAACAAAAATTAATAGAAAACGCTAGTAAAATGTACCTGGATTTGATCTACCAAAAATTGGTGTAAATTAAATCGAATTAGAACAGGTCATGTCTGGGTTAATTCTATATTATACCACTGGAATGCAGTACCTAGTCCAGAATGTCATTGCAAAAAGGGGATTGAAACAGTAGATCATAGTAAATGATTGCTCTTTTACTAAGTTTGGTTACGGATTTCTTGGTATCCATAATCTTATACTAGAGTCCATTAACTGGTTACATAATATGAAAGACCTATGATTTCATCTAGTAGGTACGTTATTTTTTTCCAGGGTTTTTTCTTATTCTTACACCAAATGGTGGATGAATATCATACTATTATTATTATTAACCCTGTAATTGTAACTGTTTATTGATACGAATATATATGGTCATTGTGTTTTGAAATAGGTTAGTTTTACATAAATAAACAAATACAGCTGTGGTAATTTGATATTATTTCCTCAATACGCGTAGTTGAAATTGGAATGTCGTCTAAACATATTCGTTTGTATACACAAAGTCCGGTAGTTTTCAAGCAGTTGACATTTCCAATTTTGTCCAAAAAATCTATTGTATGCGATTTTCTTGTTAATAGGCGTGGTTAGGCCTCTACAGTACCGTGTTAAAGTTTGTCGGTGGATTTTAAAATCACCATGTATACTGTTAAAATTTTATAAAGAAGTTGCGATACACTGTATTTTGGGTTTTCCTTTATAGAATAATTCAATAACTAGAGAACTCGATTATAGACGCTTGATTTTCCCTCTTTGTACCTACGTATTATTTTAACTTAAATAGGTATATCAAAAATGGTTTTATTTAAAAAATATATTCGGGATATTAACCCAATTTTAAAGTAACTTATATTGTAATTCTGAAGTTTAAGGTAGGTACATCATTTAATTCCTCAGTAATTAAATAATTTTATAAGAAGTTAGAAGTTTTGTTAAAATTTAAAAAAATTTAATTACGGTAGCTTTAGTTAAGTGTTTATAATGAAGTTTACAGAGAAACGTAATAATTGAACTGAATTTGTCATTTCAAATAATAGCTGCTTACGCTGTCAAATATTTGAGAATGTTTGAATCAAAGGATTCCTAGCCAATCCATAGGCAGTGAACCGTAAATACATCTCGTCTCACCCCTAATGCTTTTTTCTTCGTATCGACCTTCTTTCAAGGTAGGCATTTTTGCTTTTGATATTTATTCAGGTCGCTAAAATCTGTAAAGTGAAAACATCGTAACATACTATTTCTGTTCTGTAAGCGGTTCTAGATACAAATATTGACTAGTACTTGTTAATTAAATAATTTTATTTGTATTGGGTTTCAAAAATAAAAATTAGAGGCGCATAATATTATAATTGAATTTACCAACTATTATCACTATCGTTGGCGTTGTTTCGCCATTTGAACGATATATAACTTTAAAATTATTTATTGTAGATAAGTTAAAATATTACAACTAAAACATAATTTAATAAATGCTACTTGGGTAATTAATTAGGTTCAAATTTAACTAAAAACCGAAATTAGTAATTGCAACCTGTTTAAAATTGCTTGTATTGTTACCAATATGGGATGGACAGTACTCAGCACATTTCTGTGTATTTTTTAGATAGTTTGATAAATTTTATTAGATAGGATAAATCAGTGACTCCCTCAACAAATACAATCGATTCGAAGCTGTCTAGGTTGAGCGCCGCAACTTGTTCATTCTAACATCGATCATAGTCTGTATAAATACTAATAAATGACTGCAGCATATTAGAAAATATTTTTATACTGTTTATTTATATTTTGGCCTTTTTTGTTCCTCTATTTGTTTCAAATACTTTTATTTTATTTCATTTAGCACTTGACTGTTGACATGACATCAAGTGATAAGCCAATCGATAACCCCGGATCCCAAAGGATCGTAATGCCCAGTGACGACGAAGGGATGGATAACTGATTGTTTCCTAGATTTGCCAATATCACAATATTCAAAGATTTTGATTGATGACATATTTAGTTTGCTTTGCGACAAATTTGATAAGCTATTGAGGAACAATTTGTATCGATAAAGTATGAAGTGTAAATGCCATGCGTCCATACCGCTATGATTATCAAGGGCAGATGTTGAAAATATGCAATTTACAAATTTAATTAAAAAATCGACTGAAGAAAATATTCTAAATAAGTAGCGATAAACTGGAAAATCGTTAATGTTACAATTTACACATTTAAATAAGTTAGACTTCGTAAAATGCCGACACAGAAAGCCATTTCTTAAAAACTTGGAAACAGGGCATGTACAATCTTAAGAATATTTTATACGTTACTTTAATATCAGTTGACAAACAAATCTCCAGTTAAAGGAACGAAAATGTACGAACCGTAACGTATTTCAAAGAAAGTGCAACAAGACGTAGTCCAAAATAAATAAAAATGATTATTTAGCCCAACCGAGGGAGCGGGAATAGGTCATCATGGTAACGCAAGAAGGCTATAAAAGAAGCAACACCCTTAATTTAACGTTTTTCTGCGGAGTTCCTAGTTCAAAATGTCGGTTATTCGAAGAGATTTCCACAATAAGCTTCCTCGTTAAGCCAACAACGGACCAAATGTAAACGGTGACGAACAAGGTCTTCTAAGTAAGAAAATTATTTTCAATTGTAACCGTGCAGCAGAATACTCCACGAGACATCCTTCCATAAAATAATCAAAATCGAAGAGAGAAAACAATTTCAGATTCCAAGCACCTGATAACTGGGAAATTGTTTTCAACATTTCAGTATATTTAAACAAATCTGGAACGAACATTTCTTATATAAGCGCAGTTAAACATTTAATTACCATTGTAACGAGTATTCGAGTCCCTGTTTTGAGGACGTCAAATTCTGTACCGTGTTGGGCTAGTTCTTGATCGTAATATATGTTGGGACTTAGTTCAAACACTGAAACATATATACTGCGGCATAACTCTATTTTAGTCGAAGATGGGTCCAGGACAGTCTTTTGAGTGTTACGGCAGTTTTCTAAAACATATCTTAATATATACCAGTTAAAATTATTTATACAGCCACTGGCCAGCGTGAACTGAGATTTATTAAAGGTTCAAGTTTAATAATATGTACAGTTTCGGTTTTGCTACACTCTGTATATGTACATTTTAGTCATGTCTTTGTTCTAATTAGTTCAATTAAAACCTGATATTTGTGATTTCGTTATTATTTATAGGATTTTTAATGTTGTTATGTATGTATCGAGCTTGATATTGACGTATTTGATGTATTTTATTTAGTTAATCCTGTTTGTAATCTGTATTTTTGAAGTTTGTACCTGCTGAGAACTGTATACTTTGAATGATTTATTTTTATTCAGATTGTTACCTTTATTTTTATATGTTGTAGTTGAACTACAGTTGTAGTGCATTGCTTTAATACCTGACTGTATTTTTATACCTTTAAATAAAATGTCTTAAGACAGTAAATTATTTATTTAATTAATAAAGGGTGCTATTTACAATTTGAATTTAAGTTTGGTTAAAACCTATTTACAATAGCTAGTGCTTGCTTCTATTTGTATCTGGGACACTAGATGGCGCTTAAATGCGCTTTCCTTGATATGTTAATCAATGACAAAGATTTCTGGGGAGTAGATCAAAATGGCGAAGTTTGTTTGTGCTATCGTGGTCCAATTACTTATGCAGTTTTTATCGGTGTTTTGTGCATTAGGTAAATGAAATTTAGTGAAAGTTTAATTGTTATTAACTTGAGGTTATTTAGGTAAATTGAGAAGCGACACCCACCTATGGGTGGTATCAGCATAGGGTAAATAGCCCAAACTCTGGCTGGACCCTCGTCCCGTAAAGGAAAAGGATATGCTGCAGTGCTATCCAGCAATACGGTAAGTTTCAGAATAGTTACCCCTTTAGTCAAACGGTTTAAAATTGCTTAATTTGAAATCAAAGTGAAATACGCGATAATAAACTTCGTGATTCCGGACGTACTACGTTTTCTCCAAAGGAGCGCTATTCTCTGTTCAATTTAGAAAATTGCGGTCTGTGTTTGCATTTCGTTCGGTTTATTTACAATATTTAATTTCGTAAAGCGAACCAAGATATTCTAAGTTCGTGAATTTAATTTTTAAGCCGATAAAATAGAGATAAAACACCTCACTATTTAGGGGTGGTTTACAATATTGTACCCTTTCGCGGTTTTAGCGTTTCTGTGCTCTAGAAAGTCAGAAAACACTTGAACTCAAGGAGTGACTCTTGACTCTCTGGAGTTAGAATCACCGCTGTCTCAAACGGCCTTGCGTATCAGCTTTTATAGTAAAATTGTTATCAATGAATTCAATTAGAAGCAAACTTTCTGGCTTACGGAGCTCATCTGATTAATAATTATTACATTATTAGATGCATTATTTTTATATCCTAGGAGTAGTAACAATTTATATTGATGGCATTGCTCCTGTATAGAACTAATTAATAATATATCATTACCGGATAAACTATTCGGACTAATTCGCTCACAACTTTATACAATACAGTAATAATAAATACGTATTTAAAATTAAACAATTCAATCGTGAGTTAATTACGCCAAAGTGATTATTCTAATTAACAAAGTATGAAATTTTCCATAAAAGTCTAACATCGCATGTGCTATCTTGCCCTCTGCGAGGATACACTCGTATGTTTTGCTCGTAAGGCCAAGTTTCTTGACCTGCTTAACTATATTTTTGCTAGTGTAGGTCAACGATCATGAACTCTTTGATTATTTACGTACCTTATCTAATATAAAAATGAATATAGAATTAATTAAAAACTATTAATATTAATAAACGGTAAAATGTCGGTAATTAAATATGAAATACTTAAATAGAGTATATACAGGATGTTCTAATTATGAATTTGTAAAAATAATTTAAATTAGGTACAATTAATACCTGAAATAAGCATCGACTTTGTGTTTAATAATTATTCAATTAATTATTTATTGCGATCTAAAATGGATGCCAGGTATAGGCACATTACACCATAAGAGGAGAATTGCGGTAAATATCCTAAATTTTATAGCTTTAACTTCATATGGATAACTAAAGTAACAATTTTTTAAAGTGTAAAAAGGTTTCTGGTTATAATAAAATAAAAAGATGACAAGAAGTTCCTAATTTATTAATTGTAATAACTAATTTTATCCACATATAGTTTATAGTCGTACGTATGTTTTTAAAAATTATGGTTTACCCCAAAATAGTAAACAAGCTTAACGTGCATAAAGAATACGATACCGTTTTAGAAAGAAAATAACCTTTTAAGTCATTGTGACTCGTTTTAAACGGACAGGAAAAATATGCTTGATTATCCTTTAACCCTTTCGCTGCTCTACACGTATATACTCGTAAAAAAAATTGTCCCTCATACGCTCCAAGCGAGTATATTCGCGTCTTGCTTTAAAATGGTTAACTGCACTACACGACTATTTTCGTTAGATATTATGTACGGTAAACGTGTAGGAACGTGTTCCAGCCTGCAGATTCAACTTCGCATAATATTTTTGTGCCTTGAGTAGCATAACTTAGCGCATCTAGTAGGAGAATTTCAACAAAATTTGATCAAGCAATTACTCCAAACGTATCATACCCCCCAACAACGCAAAGAAGCTGCTTGGCGTCCAGAAGCTTCTAATCCGCAATTGGGATTGTCAGCTAGACATTTTACAACTTTTTTTCCTGCAACAGAATCAAAACCGAATCCAACAAAACATTAAATTGTATGCACAACGAAATAAAAAATCTGGTGTGAGACAACATACGACTTTCTCTTACACATTTTAAATTTAATTTGAATTTATTTACGTAAGTGACTTCCCTATACACCGAAATTGTAAACTCTAAAATTAATTTAAAAGCA